>JADAQX010000217.1:0-67339 GCA_015476325.1 Cardiosporidium cionae | reverse complement strand
GGTTGTAGGATTGATCGATCCCTTATATTAACTACCATGTAATAGGATTGTTACATGTCTAGTCTAGTCTTGCTGTAAGACCAATACAAAACAATTCCTTTATGTCGCTGTATCTCATTTTCCATTCTATCTGCGAATACAAAAATTTAACTGTTTACTTTAGCTGATTGAAGCGAAGGTTATCGCTTCTTTTGTTATAGCGTTCCATTTTGGGAATCAGAGAAACAAATGCATAATAAATATGTAGCATTGGAACAAATGTATATATAACATTGCTCTGAATTAACGGTTTCATCAGCCAATGGAACAACATCGTATGGTGGGGCGGCGACCTAGAGTGTTTTCCTTGATTTAAAGGCTTGTAAACATATTTCTTCTCTTCTCAAATGTACCGCTGGTTCAGTTGCTCTGCAGCCAACATTGCAGCCACTTAAAAATTGACCTGCAATATGCAAATAAGTGGGAAGCTCATACAGAGACACTCACTAAAGACGCAAAAACTTTCAATTTTTGAAGTAGGTAAACTGCAACGTAGCATCATGCTTTTTTCGCTATTTTTTATCATCTCATTTAACTCATTCCGCTCGTTGAATTCCTGTTTATATTTTGGTAACTAGTCTCTATAATCTATTGAATTTATAATGCAATAAATTTGCCAACTGTGCGAAAAGTTTTGCCTAACCTTTCTTTCTAACACGCTTGCTCCAACTTGTCAAATGAGCCTACACGTGAAGTAGTGCAAATCTGTGCTATAATTAAACTGCTGTTTATAATTTCATCTATGAGTGTCAAATTATGTTGGAACTTTTACTGCAGATGTGTCCACAATAGCTCAGAAATTGCTTCTTAACAATTTGGCTCGGAGGCTTAGCTTGAAGCGTGAACAATCTACTCATTTCGAGGGCTCACAGATCCGCTAAATTTTATAAAGATATGGAATTAGCTTGCTTGGAAATGATGACTTTAGCAACCCTAGTGTATCTAAGCGCGTTTGTATCAAGAAAAGAATAGAATCGAGCAACGCTCAAAATGTGCACATATGTATCATTCTCGCTTCATATTTACTCTCAAAGTACAAATTCAGACACATCTGCAGTTAATGTATAGGAAAACAAAAACATTCTTTGGTTCAAGGAAACTGTAATTAGCAAGGATTCATTCCACTTTTTTTTTGCCTTGGAAATTAAATGGCACTTTGTGACCATCCTTCTTCAGAAATGAAAATTCAATTGATAAACATGAACAATTTATAACAATAAATTGTAATTATCATCGATCTCGTATAAGAAGTAAATCATTTTTGCTAACTGCATAATAATAATTCACCCTTTTAAAAATTAAAACAAGAGAAATACAAAATTATGTTAAGCAGATCAGCTTATTCATACAATTTTTTCTGTACGGATATTCTACAATTCCTCGATATCACAAATGAGGTATACCTTTGTATAATGTCAGTAAGTTTATTCTCTTTTACGCGCAAAATAAAATTTGCAACAAATTGAAAGATTTAGGCAAAAACAAAAATTCGTAACTCCTGATTCAAGTCTTGCGGGGTGCTAATGTAATGTGTTTCCTGGGGCCATCATTACGCATTGAGCTAGCTGGTATTCGGGATTCCTCGCAGCTAACCCTAAGCGTGCTTTTAAAGGTGCTAACCATCCTCTTTTGGTGGGTTTGTGCTGCAAATACCAGAATATCAATTCACTAAGTAACGCGTTTTCATGCGTTAATTATACACGGTCCTTTGAACTTATCTCGTTGCATCGCTGTATACCAAACGTGTTTCTGTAGTCCTGAAGCTGACTTAGCTTCTGGTGTCTTTTTGGTGAAGCAAGCGAACGTAACCACTTATCAAAAACAATGTAAAAAAGTACTCTCTATCTATATTGAAATATAAGCGTACTTCCTCAATTGGTGAAAGTTAATGCTGTATGTCTTGGAGCAACTCGTCACCACCCGCTTTTGCACACACGTGATCTTTTTCTATTTGTGAAATTGTTTATGAAATTTTGTGTGTGCGCTTAGTTCTAATAGTAAAACTTGTATTTAATATTACTCACATGCAACTGTTTGTTTTTCTCTACAATATGATACCACTCGTACTACGCTGCCGCGTGAGTGCAGCAATGCTCGTGCTGTTAGCCTTTATTTTCTTTGCAGGAACACCACATTCTTTTGCTGCAACTGGCGGAGACCAAGGTAGTGATACTTCATTAAAATCACTAGACATCGAGGTCATTAGTTCTCCAGATACATCTGTCGATAAATTGTCAGTTTTTTCTACTTTTCCGTCGCTGCATAACTCCACTAGAAAACTAAAAGAAGTATGGTCACGGTGGGTCTGTGCGTCACCATTCTTTCCCTTTGATCCGAAGAGTTATGGCTGTGATTCTGTGGCATCGCTCCCTCAGGAACAAACGCAGCTTTCCGTCACTACTATGACTGTAGCGAATCGGAGTGGTGAATACTCGGAGGCAGAGATTGGCGATTCAGCAACCGCCGGTGGACTATGTATTGGGAAGTGTCGGAAACAGAATTCCCCAGCTAGTTCTTCTGATAAAGACTTTCAGCAGCATCTTCCTTTGAAAGAGAGAAATAAAATACTTCCGTCGATGCGCCTTAGAGCTGCCTCTCTTTCAGACGCCAATTCAGGCGGAGGGCAGGGAACCCCTACCAAAGTAGGATCACGTATTCCTAGTCCTTTGGATTTCTTTGTCCGCGTTGAACCGGTACCAGTTACCCAAGGTGGCACTCCTTTCACTATTGAAACGAATGCACCTAATGAGCAGGCTAAGATTTCGAGTAATGATATAAGTGCTGCGCAATTGCACCCTAAATCCACAGATTTGCTTGATCCTCGCGTTTCGCTTTCAACCCAGGATATCCCTTGGAAACGCTTTCCTCTTCCAGGATCTTCTGAACTCTCTTTTTTACTCCCCACAGTTTCAAATATTAGCAATTTTCCACTTGATGCATCGCTTACGCAAGCATTTGCAACCCCTTCACCTGCTGCTCTGGTTTCCTCTGTAGTTCCATCGCCAAATAAAGAAGGAATGAAATTGACTCCCCCTCTTATATCCTCTGCCACATCTACTGGAGGGAATATATACATAGTCAATCCATTTTTTGTTGGTGGTACCTCTGATTCTAAAGTAAAACGGCAGAATACTTCTGAATCTTCCTCTTCTCGCGAAGCACTTGGATCTGAAAGTGATATCAATCCGCCATCCAGAAGTTCCCCGAAATCTACGTCTGTTTCTTTACCTCCATCCACGGCTCCGCTTTCTTTACTTCCACGAGCTTCCTCAACTGATTTAACGAGGGGCTCTCTTCCCTTACCGTTTTCTTCATTTCCTCCTCAACCGCGCTCCACTTTCGGTACTCCCTCCCCCTCTTTCACAGGATCTGCCTTGGGTATTCAAAATCCGATTTTGAAGACCCCTTCTTCTCTCTCCTTACTTTCTTTTCCACCAAGTAATTCTGGTCGTCGGCCCTTGTTAAATCTTCCCCTTTTGTTCCCTCGGCGCTACACAGAGACCCCCTCCTCATTCTATTCTCCCCTCTCTCCCCCTGCTTCCGCCACCTCTTATTCTCCTCCCAATACTCTCCACTCTTCATCACCTTCTGTTCTGATCTCACCCCCATCTCAAGGTGCAACGGCTTACCCCTCTTCTACTGGGCTACCCTCAGCCATCCACCGGGATCCATATGGCAATATTATTGCCACTACAGAGCAGCAAACTCCTCAATTTACCGGTTCAAATTCCCGCTCTTCTTTAGGCCTCTTATCTCGAAATTACCTGCGTAAAACAGATCCGGCTGCTCGCAAAAAGAAAATTTTTCCCCTTTTTGGTAACTGTTGCTCCCTCTTTGGCTAAGGTTTGAGTATTTCTTGTGACTAAACGTTCTCAGCACTATAGAATTTTATTTTTATATACGTCTGAGATACTGAACTATGCAAACAGGTTAAGTTGTGTAACCCACACAATGAAGTTCACCTAGAACGCTACCTGAATGGCTTTTATTCCTTGAGAACTGATAGAAAACAAGGATGGGGAAACGAGTTGGTCATTTGTATCTACAGAATTTCATAAACTACAGTATATATAGTTCACTTATGATAGAGCGGTGCAAAATTCGTATTTCACACTCTGCTTGAATTTACTGAGCTGGCTAAAGAAACATTATAGCGCCTTCCATATCTTTTAGATCTTAATTTTCCTAGTTGTTTTACAAAAGAACGTGAGGCTGCTGCTATATCATCTCTTTTTAGCCCTTGAACAGAGAAACACGAGTTCTAAAGATGTTTAATCCTGATAGAAAATTTCCCTGAAAAATAATTTATTTTGAGGATGAAGAAGGACACTGTTGTCCGCTTGTATATTAATTTTTAGCCTTATTTGAATGCCGTTGTAAATTATTTTTGTTTGTTGATAACAGCAGTGTGATCTTAGTTTAATAAAACGTCGCTATCCACCTTGAAAAGTGTGAAATTTATACACTGGAAGGACGTTTGGTTTATTTTCTTTTATATTTCTAAAGAATCGTTGAAGAAATAGTGTATAAGTATTCTTTTTAAAGATATAAAGAATAGAATTTCCCAGGTAAAAATGCGGTGTATTGGAATATATTGAAAAATATATAAATTGCCCAGTTTTAGTCTCTGGGGATGATTTATCTATTCTCATTTCTTCCTCCGTTTCATTTCACACCGCAGAATGAAGAAAAGCTTGGAAATGTCAGCAATCTTTCAATTTATCCAAAATTAATTTTATTTTTATTCTGTTTGGTTGTGAAAACAGGTCCATTTCCTTTTTTTAATAAAAAGTATAAATGTATAGTAGTATCATGTAATTGGATATAGTGCTTCGTTTGTATACTTTAAAGAATGAGAGGATGAAATTTTTTCATTGCTTTTTTATAATTTAATCACATGTATATTGGAATACGTTTTTTGTATTCTACATTATTTTTAAGATGCTATTTTGCACATGTAAATGCATAGTCTGAGTTCAATGAATTTTCGGATGCACTATACATACTCTCTTCCTCTCTCTACTGAGAGGCAGACGTTCCCTTACGGATTGAATTAACTCATCAAACTCCAACGAATGTAATAAAAGTATTAAAAAACTGAAACTGCATCGTTTCATCCATTTTATTCCTAGTAGAATGCACTGTCATTCCTACTCGAATATCTCATTCAAGGATTTCTACACAATCCGTATTCCAGCAGCTAAAGATGAGAGAAAGGAATGAAAAAGTGTGAAGCAATGGATTTAATTGAAGGAATTCTGTTAAAACTGTGGCCTTGAAATTTTTTTTTATTTTTGCCGCCACATAACAGCGTGTGGGAGTATACTCGTGAGGACAGAAAAAAAGTAAACTCAGAGCAAAAGGAGAAGAGAGTAAACTAAGAATGAACGAAACGAAATACGGCAGGAAAAGATAAACCAGAAATGCAATCAAAAGTAGCTCGATAAGCTTCCTTTACGGCACAGTATACTATTATAGAAAAATATTTTCAATAGCCATCTGTTTTGGATGAATAAAGTGTGGTGTGTGGCCTTCTAGCAGCAGCAGAGAGAACACCCACAACAGAGAAAAAAATCCACTGGAAACCAAAGAAATCTGCTAAAGAATTAAAATAGATAAACGAAAAGAATAAACAATAATTATTCATCGGAGACATCGACGCGCTAAAACAATTCCTCCAATGAAAAGAACACTCCCCATGACAGAAAAAATCCATCGTGAGTGAACTGATATTTCTGGGAGAAGAGGGAGCGGTGAAGCCTCGTTTAAGAGGGGGAAGGGCGATGTTTCACCCAAGAGAGGCGCCGCAGGGAGCTCACGAAGAGGGGTGAACGCCTTTTCAGTGTCCTTCCTCTGAATCTCAGCGGTGTCTCCTCTCAGGATGTTATGAACAGTAATAGAAAATTTAGTGGGAGAAAGATCCTTCGGAGTCTCCTGCATAGGAGAGTCCGATGAAGCCAACGTCGCCATCATATCTCCTTTACAAGAAAGCGATGCGATGCCATGAAGCTTACAAGCTTGAAGGATAAGAACAGAGGGGAAAGAGTCTATCAGTGAAGAAAAATCTCTATGTAATGTTGTGTGGCTGAGAGTTTTCACCATGAATGTCTCCTCCAGTGTATAGGCAAATTTTCTGTAGTAATCCCGTGTACCTACACCTGCAATCACAGCCATTCTTGAATAGCCTGAAAACATTTTAGTAGAATGATCGAGTATAAATACGTAAATTAAAAGTTTATAAAACACGTTTTCTATACATTCAGAAATGCAATTATGGATAGAATCACATACGTCAAAGTATAGAAATAAATAAAAATTGCATGGGCTGCTTATAAGATCTGGAGAAGTCTTTACATTTTGAAAGATTAGGAGTAGCATTCAAATTATGAAAAAATATAAATGCATCCAGTCGCGTATCGTCTCACCCATAAAGAATAGAAAATTTCGTATATATCAGATCCACAAATTCTACTCCAAAATAGAAAATTTCGTATATATCAGATCCACAAATTCTACGCCAGGATAGAAAATTTCGTATCCAATCCACAAATTCTACTCTTTACTCAACTCCATCATTCAAAATCTTCACCTTTTTGAAGGGCCAGAAGCTCAGCAGCCAGAAGCAAGCGACTCCCCATGCCTGTATGCTGAGGACGGCTATCAAATTTATATTTCTTCTCATCATGAGCCACCACCACACCTTGTGAAAAAATAGAGTACTATTTACATCAGAAACACATCTTTAGATATTAAAACAGATTCTCATGCCAAAAATAGTAAGCAAGGCAAAGAAGTTACCACGCATTGTGTGTCTTCTAAAAAATAATTTTATTGCTTCTCTCTCTTGGCTCTCTCTCATTTTTCTCATACCCTAATTTTTATCAATTTTACTCCAATTATTTTTTTACAAGGAAGGCTTACCATACACATGTAATTCTCGAACAAGAGAGGCGCCTTTCAAAGTAGCAAATGGACATTCTTTTGGATTGAATGCCTCGGTGGGTAAACGCAAGCGAAGAAATCCAAAAATGGTTGCTTCATCCTCTGTTTCATAGCTGAGAAAATACTCCTCTCCACCGGCGGTCATAAACTGACGAATTTTTAAGACGGATTCTCTACAAAGTCGAAAGGAGGGAAATAATTTGGAAAGTTTTGGAAAAAAAAATGCTACACTAGAAGCGTGGGCTTCATTTTTTAAGAAATGAAGAAAAAAAAGGTAATAAACAAACCAAAAATGAGACAAAAAATAGTAGATAATGAAGATTAGAAAGAGTAGAAAAACAGGAGATAAAAAGCATTCAAACCAATCGATACAAAATAATAGAAAACAGGAGAAGAAAAATTCCACCAGCAGAGACAGAACCTCGATGGCTCAGGACTCACCGATAATACATCGATTGATCTTTAATCTCTCGACAGCGAATACAACGGCAAACGAGATTTCGCTCCTTCATACGAGAAAGAATAATTTGCCTACAAAATGTAACCATTCAAAGGCATATACATACAAGAAAATCACCACAAAAACAAATTCCACACACAAAAATAAACAAAAACTGTCATTTTTCCATCTTTTAATGGAAAAAAAAACCACACCGAAGGCCAAAAGAATTCATTTAAATGCAAGCATACGTTTTTTCTAGATCTATCCTGCTTACTCTGAGTAAAATAAAGACTCTATGCTATAGAAACAAAGCTACAAAAAATATAGAGGGAAAGTATACCCATGAAAAACAAGACCTGCTCATCCCTTTACCACAAAAAAATGAAATAAAAATCGTCAGCTAGGCGGACTCTACTTCAGAGTTCAACGGGGAATCTTCGTTTCATGGGCCACTCTCCAGGCTGTCAAGTGGTCTCTGTTTTCAAACTAACACCTCTCTAGACCTTTTCCTCTTTAAAAACTATTTCCTTTCCTCGCCTCCTCCAATCCTATTTAAAAGGAAGAAATCGATGAGAGAAAAAAACCTCTCACCTTAGATTCGTTTTGCTGTTTCCAGCTATGATGGATTGATTAGGTATATCTCTGACAACTCTATTCAAGCGAATCCATGGGTGTACAGCCATTTTGACCTTCATAATGATTTCTGTGAGGTTTTCACTATCCACGTCTGTGTAAGGGGTGAAACTGCCCTCTTTATACCTAAAATAGATCAAACGATAAATCTCTACAGGCCAAAAGCAGCCTCACAAAGTTTTAGAGAAGAAGAAAAGATCAACACAAGGAGAATTCAAGCAAATACATTATCCATTCAAGCAAAATGGAAAATAGAAAGGAGTCATGAAAGCTTACCATTGCTCAATCTTAGAAAAAGGAGTGATTTCGCACGGATATATCTTCCATTGATCTACTTGGAAGTCAGGAGAACGCAGTATATAATCAAACATCTCCAAATCTCTCTGTGGGCTGCTGCTGGGTAAATCTGGCATAATATGAATGTCCACCTTAACAAAAGAGAGAATCCATGCACAGCCAGAGTAAGAAATTGTATTTATAGACAATAAGAGGGGGAAAATTGGGGACATACCCACAAGAAATCGAAGAAGGGGAAAGAAGAGGGAGAAAGAGGAGGAAGAAAGAGGAGGAAGAAAGAGGAGGGAGAAAGAGGAGGGAGAAAGAAGAGGGAGAAAGAAGAGGGAGAAAGAAGAGGGAGAAAGAAGAGGGAGAAAGAAGAGGGAGAAAGAGGAGGGAGAAACGTTAGTGAGAAAGGAGGGAGAAAAATTAGTGAGAAAGGAGGGAGAAAAATTAATGAGAAAGGAGGGAGAAAAATGAATCATAAAAGAGGGAGAAACGTTAAAAATAAAGAGAATGGAGAAATAAAAATCTCCTACAGAAACCATAGAGAAACTCGAGAAATAAAAGCATAAAGAGATCCATCTAATAAACTTCTATGGAGTATAGTCAGGATAAAAAGGAATATTTTCTCTCCTTCTAGAGGCAGCCCCTCTGTCTCTTGCTTCCCCTCCCTTCGCATTTCTTTTACTTTCATCAACGTATAGAATTCGACGCACTCCCTCCTCTTGTGCATTTCTATTCACCTTAAATCCTGAATTCTTTAGTAAACGTATAGCTTTAGTACAGTCCAAACGTGTACATCCACGATTAATATATCGAAGAATATCATCATCTATATGTTGAATACCAATTTGTACACGTGTGCATCCATATTGACGCAATAATTTTAATTCCGTTCGATTGATGAAATCCGGACGCGTCTCCTGTTGAGAAAATTCAAAGGAAAATGAATAGTCTTACATAGATCAACAGAGGAACTTCTCTCTCTCCCTTCTTCTCTCTCTCTCCCTCCCTTCTTCTCTCTCTCTCCCTCCCTTCTTCTCTCTCTCTCTCCCTCCCTTCTTCTCTCTCTCTCTCCCTCCCTTCTTCTCTCTCTCTCCCCCTTCCTCTCTCTCTCTCCCCCTTCTTCTCTCTCTCTCTCTCTCTCTCTCTCTCTCTCTCTCTCTCTCTCTCCCTCTCCCTCCCTCTCTCTCTCTCTCTCTCTCTCTCTCTCTCTCTCTCTCTCTTCTCTCTCTCTCTCCCTTCTTCTCTCTCTATCTCTGGGAAAATACAAGACAAAAATAAAAATAGAGAAACGATCATTGAAAAGAGTTACTATCCACGTAAAGGCAAAACTATAAAAACAAAAACAAAAAGATGGAGAAATAACGTCCTGGCTGCTGCTTAGCAAGCATCCATTTTTGTAAATAAAATTCTTACCAAAGTAAGTCCAATAATCCTACATTTTGCCAGTTCATTTATAATTTGTTCTTCTTCTAGAGTCAATCTAAACATAGAGAAAACTTCAGATATGATAGGATGTTAGAAAAGAAAAAAATTCGATCGCTCTTCTTATAAACAAAGAGAAAGAGAGTTTCTCTTCCTCGATTTTGTTCTTGTGTTGGACTGGCAGATAGAAATAAAAAGAGAGTAGGCATTGCTATTCATTCAAAAGGGAGAGAAAAGAGAGGGAAGCAAAATTACAAAGAGATTGTACATTCTATTACAAAAATGTATAGATAAGCAATAAAAATGGTATCAAAGACTCCACTAAACAAAAAGATTATAAAACACATCAGAGAGATTCACTGTATAAAATGGAAAATAACAAAACCAATTATTAGCCTACTTCCATTTTGTCACCAAAAAAGCAAGTAGAGCTCGCATAGAGAAGAAAAAAATCACCCATTCATCAAAAAATAGAGAAGATGTCAAAAATTCAAAAATACTACCTTCATTCCTGTCTTACTTGGGTCTAAGTGGTTCAGAATGTCCAAAAACATTGGCAGCATAGAAGATATCCCTTACAAACTCCATCTGATAGGCTCGAGGATACCTAAAATGCAAAAATGCACCTTCCTTATATAGTAAGATGAAAAAGAAAGAAAAAAACCATATTCTTAGGAGAGTTATTGACAAAATTCCACCTTGCAGTGTCCTTTAATGGTGAGAAAGAAAGTAGCAAGCGTTTTATAATCCCTTTTAAAATAATTTACTTCCTTTAGCTCAAAGAGATTCTC
Source organism: Cardiosporidium cionae (assembly GCA_015476325.1). Classification (NCBI taxonomy): domain Eukaryota; phylum Apicomplexa; class Aconoidasida; order Nephromycida; genus Cardiosporidium; species Cardiosporidium cionae. Next base: position 56,785 of record JADAQX010000217.1, on the reverse strand, counting down.
TCACCCACTAACGATGCCAAATTTTTGGACAGATTACTCTTTAAAGGTTTGGTAGCATACACACACTATGCAATGGATGACTAATTTTGAATGAAATAAGCGAAAATTTTCGTTTCACTCGCGTTCTATCCACTCATCTTTCCTCTCACTCTCATTTTGGTAGTTTCCTCTCTCACTCTGCGTTGTTCCTGCACAACTCATCGCTTCTTGCATCCCTCATTCTATACAAGGAAGGCAACACCTCTCCTTTCATCATTTTTTCAGGTAAAAAACAGAGAAAAATGACAAGGAAGAAGAGTTATTGAAAAAAGAGCGGAAGGGAATGAACTACGAAGAGAGGGGCTATGGCAACCTACCCACTCCATGTTCCACCAAGCACTAAAATTTCAATCTTATCCACCACATGGCCATTTTTACGTAGACTCATAGCGCGGTCATTGAATTGCCTCACTGGATCCCAATCATTTTGATTGGCCCTCAGGACAGCAGGTTCTGTAGAGAGATAGGATCTGGGTTGACCGGGTTCATTTGGACAGTAATGACAGTCTTTAGGGCAGCTAAATTGGCCAGGACTGGTCAATACGGTAATAACGAGCACACCAGAATTCGAACGAACAGCTTTTTTTCTCAAGAGATGGGATAATTTTTCATTCATTACTAGTGTTCCCTTGTCTACTAAGTCTTTATATACTGCCGAAATCTGCGATTTGGCCGGCGTGATACAATGAACCTTCCTCAATTCAATAATACGCTTCTCGAGATCTCTTTTACTCTGTATCGTCTCCGAGTTCCCTATATCCAGCACAAAGCGTTCCAATAGTTCGTCATCTATACTGTTGCGAATATTCGGATCAAATTTATTCCATTCAGCCATACTCTGTGCAAAGGATTCGAGGTGTCGATGACGATGAAAATCCTCAAAATCTGACTGTACCACCGCTTTTACATCCCCTGCTTTGCAAATGAAGGAAGAGCGAGTAGCTGGAAAAAAGTTTTTTAAAGAGTCTTGCTGAGAGGTGGTAAGCTCACAAGAGGCTTGCGAGACTGCACCGGTTGCCATTTTGCGAGATAAAAAGAATAAAGAAGAGCATAAGGGAACGTCTCTAAGTTTTTAGAAGAAAAATTTCCACATCTCTGCCCGCCATAAGCTTTTACCGAAAACGTAATGCAAGAAGCCAAAGCAACATCCGGTTGCCTCGTTTTCTCATGAAACAAGTTAAAGAAATTATGTCACATACAAATAGAATGTTAATGAATGATAGTTAGTGGCAAAACGGCAGGCATTTCATGCTAGTCGCTACTTCTGCGAAAATCGCTACTTCAAAGAAAGAAATGAGCGTTTCATACAGCCGCTCATTTAATGCGTAAGAAACCAACATGGGAAGCGATTGAAATAAAAGCAACCCCAAATGCCTATTTCATTTCGTTTTATCCTAACAGCTCTAACAGTGATGAAATTCTACAGTTTCAAACATAATATATTCGTTGGTCAGGAAGCAATAAATCTATTTTCTGGAAGAAAATCGTCGCATTCTAAAAGTATCTACGCCAAAAAAGGACACGGACCAAGTGAAGTAATTAGCCACAACCACAAACGTTCACAAATGCAGGTTATGCGCAAGTGATTCTAATTGAGGACATTATGTCGCTTTACTCAAGGAGAGAGCGATTCTTTTTGAATACAGGCAATACAGCAGCCCTTAAAAACACTAAAACGACTCAACTGTATGATATAGCGATTAGTAGGAGAAAGTGAGGAAAAAATTCAGGCATTTTGTGAAGACAAAACTTGTTCTTTGATAACTACTATGCAGCATATCCCAGCACAAGTTGTAAGGTAGGCTCAAAAGGAAGAAATCGCCACCCTTCAGTAAGAATGGGCATTTCCGCACTGCAAGAAAATCATTCAGCTGCTCATGCTTAAGCTGCGAAACGCGTATCAAAATTCACGTGTTTAGCGCAAATTTTTTATTCTTAAAGAACCAACAGTCAACGATTGTAAGGGGTAAAACTATATATATTAGGCTAAACGCCAAACCCGCCAATTTTTAAAACAAACGATACTCTATGCAGATAGCATTGCATCTGCATACAATTGGTGTATGCGAAGTATAATATAGGAAGAGTGTGCAAGCTACAGATATTGCTACTTCCAGTGTGAAAGCATGTGAGTGAAGTAACTATAGTAATCAAAACTGAAATAGATGCAAGATAGCATACAAAATCTTTTCATGGCAGAGTAATTGTAAAACTTGTACGGCGAGCAGCGAAAGTGCACGTTGGAGCAACTCGTGTTCTATCACTATTCAGAATTACATGTTCGTTCGAGATGAAAACGACTATATTATGCAATATTCTTGGCGGCTTTCAAACGATAACTTAGTGAAGTTAGTTAATTTTCTTAGTTGCGTACTGTTCATACTCTTATTATATTGCGAAAGGGTGCATTAACGTAACCTAAAAGCAAACTAAAATACAAAAAAACAGTTATAGAACCGTTGAGAAATTCCTATTTGTGAATGTACAAAGCAACTCTACGCTGTTTTATTTTATTTTAAAAAGATGACTTATTTGAGACTGCTGAATTTATCTTCTTTTTCTCATGGATCTAAGGAAATAATTTCCAAATGAAAAACATGCAGTAGGGTGATTTTGATTTCTCCTGCAATGGAAAAATATCATATCAGATAAGCACTTGGCATGCTACCAACCGGGTCACAAAGCAAACTTACAATCATACTATTGTCGCCCGCAGCTATAACAAATTGGATACGTGAGTTTTGTTTTCTCTTTTGCACTACAGTTTTTAAGAAGAAAATAATATAAGAATCACAGCTGGCATTATGAAATGTACCATTAGTAATATAGTCTCATTTACCTCGGGAAGCAAGCAAATAGCCATACGATATAATATGTGAGCGCGGAGAGTAATCCTGCTAGAAGCATTGCAATCATTTTAAGGACAAAGCTTGAATATTTTTAAAGCAACCAACCATTTTAAAAAAAATGCTGTTTTGTGAATTAAAATAGTTTTTTTACTAAGATGAATTATGCATTGACCTGAAACCAATATCTGATATAAATAAATCGTAATGTGCAAGGCAGTGAAGATCCAATTTAGAATGAAATTTTTTTCCGCTAAACTTGCTCGCTAAATTTTTCCTACCTCACAGCTTTTGCACCTTTTAATAGAAAACAAAGCTTTTCACAGTGTTGCATTTCCATCTTGATACTTACAGAATTTTTATGTACAATCTATCTACCACTTCAAGCGATAAAGCAATTGCATAAAAATTTATGTTTTTCTCACTCTACATGTATTAACTTATCCTCACCTACTAATTCATGTTTCTTTTAAGCTTAAAAGTATGTATCAACGTAAATTCATTCCAATAAATGGAAACGGTATTGAAAAAGCCAGTGCCTCCAAATTATGCTTCTAAGTTGAGTAGTGCTTCTAGTGATAACCCCAATCTTCGATTTTCCTTTGATTGTCTAAACTGCTGCACCTTCCTCTATCTCATGACTACCAAGGCAGCCTTCGGGCCCTCAGCGTACAATTTTTGTTTGCTGCTACCAGCCGCGTGGGGAGTCTTACCTTATTACCATACCGATTACAGTATCACAGCCACCACTGATAAGTTATATGAATAAAACGGCCGTATTGCAAGGTTTTATATAAGTTTAGCCTTCAATCGTAAAATTCTTTAGCACCTAAAGAACAGGCGTGGTAGGTATTTCCATACGAAGAGGGGAGGTAAAGCATAACGATGGGTGAATTCGAATAGCATATTCTGAGAAGGGAACAAAATGCTCCACGAAAAGACATAAAAGTAGCTTATCATGTGTAAGACCAATAGGAGTATAACTAAATCATTGACATAATATATATAGCCTCTTCAATACAAAAAAAAATTTCTACACGGTTGCTTAACAGAGTTCAGTCAATTTTTCGATGCTTTACGCCATCCCCGTTCATGCTTATGGGGCTCTCGAATGTAATTCCAGAGTTTTCTAATTCCTTGCATGGTACAGAATTGCGCATGGTTTTTTTAGTATTGGAAGATGTATCATTGATAGTAGAAGTTGGAACATGCATGCTCATTTCAAGGGTATAAGGCGACATCGCAGGAAATGACTTAAAGAGATGTGCAGAAGAGACTAATGCAGCCGAGCTCTCATCCTGTTTTTCTGCGGAGCAATACAAATGAGTGTTTCCATTGCTCTCTAACCTATCAAATTTACAAGTTTTTGTAGTGTTTTCTGTATGATGGAGTATGTTAGAAAGGTTTGAAACCTTTGAATTCTCAGTGGGAATTTTGAAGCCGCTAATCACTTTAATAGGAAAAGGAGACTTGTATAATTTTTCTCTTAAGGTGTCTCGTATGCTGCATAACTCTTCTTCATCTTCAGATGATTCTGAAGATGATGAAGAGGAGGAGGATGATGTTGAGAAAACAACTTCGCTATTATTTGGGTATCGAATAAATGATGGGTCAGAAAAAGTGGGTTTTTTCTGCATTTTTCCAATAAGACGTTCCCAGCCATCCTTCCTGAAAATAGAAATAAAAGCAAAATCCATAGTATCCAGAAATTGCTTTATACATAACGCATATGAACCCTCTTGAGGCAGAGAATTGAAAAAAGATTAATTATCCCATTTCTTGGCGAATGGCTTTTTGTTTTCTCTTCTCTCAGCACTTTATTTCATTTTGCCTGCCTTCTCTCTAATAAAATCTCATTTTATCATCACCATAAAGAAAAAACAGCAATGAGAATGAAAGCAGTAGTAAGTTATGGGAGTACATCCTCTATATCTTCTTCTCTCTGGCATCTCCAGAAATAAAGGATGCATAGCGTTGGTACAAGAACAAAAAAAGTGTTCAACTCATCCATCGTTTGAAAACAACAAAAGATTTCTTCATTGATGTTTTTAAGATAATACGGACTCTCTCAAGTATTAAACTCCATCGTTGCCTCTCACTAACTACAAACACACTCATTGAGGTAGACTGCACGAGCATGCAGTTCAGGTAGAAAATATTTCAAACGATTTAACCAAACGTAGGCCAATTTGGGCCTACTCTGACGAGCACAAATCCTGAGAAAGAGGAGAAAAAAGGCAATGCTAAAAAAATAAGAAAAAACAGAGAGCAACACTCAGACCTTATAGATATAAAGACAAAGTAAAAAGTGCTCACAAAAACAATGTTTTCGAAACGAATCCAATAAAATAAGAAATTTGTTTAAATGTCCAAGAGAAGACTAGAAATGAAGGCATGAAGGCTTCGAAACAAAATTTCAAAAGAAAGAATAAAGTTCTTGCAGCTATAATCAAAAACGGGCATTGCCTAGCAATTTCTCCATGTGAAACTAGAAGGAAACTCATCAAAATCTTTTGAAAAGAGAAAAAAATAGCTACTTCCATCACCATTAGAATGTAACGATTATTTCCCAGCCATTGCAAATTTCATAAGCACATTCGTCTCATTCTTTCTCTTGCAGCTTCAAAAGCTACATTTTCCTCGTCCAGTCCATTTTCTCTGTTTGTCTTTACTTTTCCTTAAATTCACTTCTTTAGTTTTAATATCACACTCTGTCGTATAGAACAAAGAACGAACCAAGCAAGATCAAAATTAGCAGGAGAAACGAAATTTTGTGTACATGAAATAGAATCATTCAAATTGAGAACAGCGTGCCACCATCCAGGAGGAACAAAAATGACCTCTCCAGCTTTCTGAACTACCTGAGTAAAATAATAAGAAATAAACCTTCAATTTGCGTTAATCCATCCTCTTCCTGCTCAGACTCGCATTTCATTCTTTTTCTAAGCAAATTTTTACCTCGTTTTGCTTCCCATGAATTTTATAAATGTGTAATATATCTCTTTGCATTTAGTCCTTCAATAAACAGGAATACAAACCTCTCCACTCTTTTAAAAAGAAAGCAATGCTCTATTTCACACATATTTTTGATAAAAACCAATAACGTTATAAGAGAGATTTAAAGAAAAAAATCAAGTCCTTTCATTGGAGTATTCCTGCAGGCAAAACTCAAAAAATATCCACAGTTTAAGGAGAGTGTAAACCAAGAAAATAGGGAATAACGCTATCAAGTCGTACGTCTCATCCATTCGCATTTATTTATTCCACAAATAGACATTGAAGCTTTCACTTACTTCTAGAAATTTCACTTGAGGATACGTTGCTTTTATTCGAGGAAGAATTTTATCAAACCATACTATAGCTTCATCCGCTTCTCCTTCTTTCCATAGATGTTTTCCCTTCACAATGGTTTTGTCAGTACCCGATGGACACATAACCCACCTATGAACATGTAAATAGAACACACACACTCGTATCAAAAAATCACCTCTTCTTCTTATTAAAAACATATACGAGGTGCCTCTGTGTGTATCTCTCACATGCCTCCCAAAGCTATCTCCAGAATTACTCTGAAACTCTGTGGGTTTAAAAAAATGGAATCCATACGTGCAGAAAGCAAAATAGAGAGAATAGGAAGGAAAAATTGTGAGATAAGATTCATAGCCCCTCTTTTCGTTTTCCAAATAATTTTATAAACAGTGAAGATAGCCTCCTATCCAAAAAATATAAACGGCTCTCTCTGAAACGAATTGGTCCCTTCTTTTGCTTCTATCCTATACAGATGAACCAAAAATATTGAAGAATCTACCACTTTTTAATATGTTTGCATGCAGGGATTTTGATTCCAAACTAAACTGTGGACAGTACATTTTTCACTTTATTTCTGTTCGTTTTTTTTCATCAACTTGAAACCATCTTTCATTACTTCAATATGTTTTTTACATCTATGTTTTTACTTCATTTCCTGCGGTGTATTTATACCCAACAAATTTTTCTTCATCGTCTACATCTGAATGTGTGACACGCGTTCTATCACATTCATCTTTTCTCATACTCTTACTCTCTCATAGTCTCTCACACTCTCTCCAAAGAGTTTAACAATGCAAATACAGCAATGAACTATAAAAAATAAAAGACAAAGTAAAAACTGCTTTAAAGAAAAAGCTAACAAACTACAAAAGATCATATAATGCTCTATAAATAGAAGTAAAGAATATATAAAAACAAAATTCATGCGTCTAGATGGCCAAAACTATCCACAGAGCTACCTCTTACCATTTATAGCCTTGAATGAGGGCATTCCAAGCCGATGTACCCATGGGATCAATATGAATAGAAGATCCAGAACGCTTTGGACCAATGCAAAACCATCTATATCTAAGAAAACCATTAAAAATGCTCTCTTTTGAAAAATGTGTGCATAGAAGATAAAAATTTTCATTGAAGAGGAAAATTGGGAGTTTTAGATGTTATTTTCCCTCTATTTTGCTCTATTCCTCTTAAAATAATCTCTCGTTTCTTGGAAAAAATAACTCAGCAGCCATCCTACGTTTCGAGGCGTGATTTTTCGAATACAGAGAGGCGTAGACTCTCTCATCCCTTCCAACAACACAGCTGTTCTTCCACACATTTCCTCCTATACAATGAGAGTGTTAAAAACAGTTCTTAGTTACAAAATGAGAAATTATTTGACTTACGGTGGACGCATTTCTTCTCCAAGTAAGCCATGAAGATCAAAGGGAAACACGTCTGGAACTTGCCAATCCTTCAAAAGTTTACTGATTCAAATCATAGCAGAAGAAATTACTCTATGGGCATACGTACTACAGGGAAGAGTGTGTTGGGAATCCTCTCTTTGAAGAGAGAATCGATCCAGTAGAAGGAAAATTAGGAAGGAATGCCCATCCTCTTCACCTCCGTTTCAATGTTTCACCACAAAAAAGAAGACCCCCCCTTCCTATCATTATAAACTATAAAAAAAGGAAAGAACCATAATTTTATCTTCTCTACTTTACTCTGTGAGGATTGCCATCCCATTCTCGTAAATTTTCCCTTCCATATCGTTACGAGCGCCTCTTTCTCTCCTTCCCTCCACTCTGTGCGGTGGCACATTCCTACTTTTTGCCTGTAATCCATAAAAATGAATTCTCTCCACACATTTCTCCACTCTCTCTTCCCTCCCTTTCAACTCACCTGGTGGATATACGTTCCTCTACAGCACTTTCGAACAAATAAAGAGGAGAATCATCTTGTTGATGGCGGAGATAATCCATAAAATATTTCTGTACGGATATACACATCTTTAAGATGTATTTTCATGCCAGTAGTTTCATAAAGTAAGAAATATATGAAAATATTTGAGGAAAGAAACACCCACACACCAAATAATAAATTCTTAAAAGTTTAAACACGTTAAAAAATATATATACACCAGACGGCTTACTGTGATGAAGGAGAGAGAAAAGATGTGAACGTCTCAATATATTTTCATACAGATGGACCACTAAAACTTTAGATTTTACCTCCCATAGTAACCTTTTTTGATGGATTTTCGTGTAAAGATTAAAAAAAAAATTGAAATTCGACAAAATGCTTGCACAGAGAGACTTTCTTATCCATTAAAAAGAAAAAAAACAGTGCTTGCATGAATTTTTAAGAGGAAAAGAAAATCCATGAATTTACAGTGTTAATAATGTTTCTTTGGGGGAAAAAATGCAAGAAACTTCTATTTTCTCTGCATAGTCTGTGAAAGATATACATTTCATTCCTTTCCTCTCATTTTTTGTCTATTTTCTCTTCTTACAGATGATTTCTCCTATACAGTCTCTTTTATATCTTTTTACACACATATTTATATTTAACAGACGCATGTATTTATTTTTTCTCAACTCTCTGCATTCCTTCAAAACTACTAGCAAAGTAAAAAATGATCAACTATCTCACCATGCGCATTTTGATACGGTGGCCATCATCATCTTCTCCTACTTTGAAAGAACTTCTCTTGTAATTCTTTTCTAGTTTCTTTAAACCATCAAAAAAGTATAATACAAGGAAAAATGTTTCACATCTTATGAAATACAAAAAGTTCAGTTTTAGCGTAATTTTTAAATGCATCTTTTTAAAACTTTCTACCCAAAATATGGACATCCCACTATAGAAAGATATCACAGTTCCTCGTTTTACCGTTCATCTAGAAACTCGAAAAATGGGTGCGTTGAAGAGAAGGAGAATAATTATTTTCTCCTCTTTAAACTCAAAGATTCTCCCCTTTAAAAGCACGGAAACCTTTAATCCACCGTTCACGGCAGCTCATTGCTCCTCTACAAGAAGTGATGAGTTTAAAAAATAGTTTTTATAATAGCGTGAATCTCTCATTACAAAAATATAAGACACTTCTATCATCCATAAGTAAAGTAATACTTTTTTTCGTTTCTTGAAATTCGTTTTTGATTTGCCATAGTGGAGAAAGATACAAGGAATCCAGTTATCTATGTATAATCACGATTAATGCAGTTTCTATGGTTTATACACACCTCCAGTGTCCACTCAGAAAACGCTGGCCAGTCGTCTATCCATCCACGAAGAATCACAGGAATTCCAGCTTTCTCATACAAGGAATAGAATTCTGCAAAAGTATAAATTGCCCTATAATTTTTCAATGAAAGGGAGAGCATACTCTCCATGTAGAAAACTAAGAAGCAAATATAGAAGCTACAAGAAAACCTATTCCCTCTTTAAGTTTGTGATCAATAAAATGGGAAAAAATTTGCATTCATGCAAATGATTGAACCATAAGGAGCTCCAATGCATACTGTCAAGATTTTAACATCTTTTTGGTTCATCGTATTTTGAAGGCTTTTCCCTCATGCATTAGCAGTATCTGTTATCTCTTTTCTCCATGCATTCTTTTTCTCTCTCTCTCTCTACTCTCTCTCCTCATCTCTCTCTCTCTACTCTCTCTCTCTCTCTACAGCGACACATTCCTCCTACTGGAACCCTCTAAATTTTTTATTTTGCTTGATTATTAGCGTGTTTCTTCTTTTATTCCACATTTTAAATCCATCCTTACCTTCTACAGTGGACAAAGAGCGGTCAAGATAAGGGACAGTAGAAATCAAAGTCAGTGCATGCTCACACAAGGAACTTTTAAAATAGCTATTCTTACTCCAATTCCTGGGCCTTATGTCTGTTCTATAAATATAGTCAGTGAATGCATACAAAAAAAATGTCAATAACACTTTTTTATAGTGCAAAGAAAAGGTTGAAGCATACTCACTTAGTCACTGCAAAAAGAAAATGTGTCTAATAAGCAGCTTTTCCGTTTCATTGAAGTAAGGAGACTACTATACAGGCTACAGTAGTAGTAATAGTACGACAGACAAAGAAGAACTCCGCGTGGATAGAGCCCATTCTTGTAATCTCATCTTTTTTATCTACATTTTTTTGAAAAGTGGAATTCTCAGCAGGAGATATAGGAGTATGAACAGATTGGGACAAACAAATACGTTCCACTATCCATTATCTCGTGTTGCATTAGCTACATTACTTCTTACCGATGCTGTTTCTTAGCATAATATATAATAGATTCACTCTTGCGATGATCATACACCACTGAGGGACTACCAGATGAAACCATCGGAGAAGGGGAAAGTGGCAGCGACGGATTGGGAAGGGAAGCTGCGGAAATGGTAGAGCATAGAGGCGAAGAGGAGGATTCCATTCTTACTAAAAACAAGAGAGCTGTGCAAGGTTTTCTAGATCAGCTATCCCCAATGGAATTTCTTAAAGAAAACAGCATTCTTCTCGCACTAACAAAAAACAACATTCAAAAATGCATGCACAATAAAGGCAGAGCAAGAGATTAATGAACGATCAGAAGAGATTAAAATGTTGAAAAAAGAGCGATGAAAAAGTACTGTCTGGGTTTTCCGCTCGTCTCTCATTTGTTGTGCAAGCTGCCGTCACTGCTGCGAGGAAAGACAACAAGCCGATTTGCTTCTTAGTTATACTCCTGATTCATTGCAAAAAAAATTTGCTTTTGAACAGATTATTTCGAGTTATTTTATGTATCATTTTGTTCTTGGTCCCATAGCTTGTTTTGCGCAGCAGAAAGCTACACAAATAGGCGAAGATTTTACAGCAAAATGAGTATGGAAAGCTGGTTTGTTTTTATGGTCACTTTACTATTACAAAGAGAGAATAACCTTTAAACAATGTCACACATACTTTATATTACTTTGGGCTTTTTTCTTTTCAATAAAAGCCAAATTGTTTATGTTGGTTATCAAAAACGAGCAAAATAGTGCGTATATATTCATGTTAAAAATGGTACATAAAAAAATACAAAAAGCGAGCACCTCATGTATCAGTCACCTAGGCCCCAAACAGCTCAATGCTCTTGTGGTAAAATTGAACTGAATTATTAAAAAAAAAGAATGCCATTTTTTGAAGAAAACGAAATAAAATACGCGCCAAATCGAATAATACGAAAAATTTACACTCATCACTTAGTAAATCTCCTACTAAAAAAGGATCCGTTGTAGTGCAAATATATAAAGATATGCTTCAGAACTGAGAGAGCCTTTTTTGATTATACAAGGCAACTTTCACCTTCGCAATATTCTAACATAAATATTTAAAAGTATTCGAAGGCCGAAGCATTGTATTATTGTTTGCGACGTAGAAGTGGGTTTGCATCTAAGCAAAAATAGAATAATTCAGGAAAAAATATTACCTAACTTATATATTTTTCCCATGTTGCTTATGCGAAAACAGTTTGCATATTCTTAATGCGAATGGGTATACATCTTATACATTATTCTTATTCTTTTGAGTATATTTGCGCGCATTTGCAGGTCATACGTAGCATCTGATGGGTTGATAATATTTAACGCTTTTGAAAGAAAATGCTTTCTTGGTTTTTCTCAGATCAAAAGTTGCAACTGCACTGCTTTTTTACAAGTGCTTTTGGGGTTTCGTTCTATTACCTTCACGTGTTGAATATTTTATTGGATTCGTGGTAAAACTGTGATTTTACTTATATATTGCACTCCAATATATTTTTGTTGTCCATACTCATTCTCTACTGCTTATACTAGTACCTCTCGCATTCTATTTTTCCTATGTAGGTTCGGATTTCCGTCTGTGTTTCTTCATCTATTGCTATTGCTTTCATGCTATTTTTCTCGTTTTTCTACCTTTTTATTTCTGTTAGACCTGCAGGCGGCTATACGTGGCATATTTGTATATTTCATTAGTCGCTCATATGTCAACGGGGCTTCTCATTCTTACAGTTTTCTGTTGATATTTTTATTTTACCAATGCCGCAGTTAAAGCTGGCTGAGTTTTTATTCGTTTTTTTTTTATATTTTATCTCTTTTCCCACTTGGTGGCTTTCGAAGTCAATGGATTCCTTTGTCTTAACAGAGGTACCTGCGGTATTTTCTGGTGGGCAAGCGGGAATTTCGTTCGCTGAAGGAAAGTCTCCTCTTAACACTTTGCCTACGTGCAAAAAATTTGATGAAATTTCAAAACAATGCCATTCATTGCGATCTGTAAATACATTTTCTAATCAGCCTTACAACTATCTCTTGTATGATGTGAAGATAGGGGAAGGATTCAGTGTAAGATGCAGTAGAGTAGAAAGCAGAATGTGCAGCAGATCGGTGTACATTTTTTAGAAGGGGTGGATTTGTGCCATGGTTTCGTCATTCAAGAGATGTGCAGCGCAGAATCTGGCGCTATGATATTTCTCTGAGCTTTTTGTCTTTGAGTTTTGAAGAAATTATTGAAATTCGTTGTTGCCCTAGCACTTTTTCATGGGTATTTTAGTCTTCATTGTAAAAATCATGGGTGAGAGAAGGCGTGTATGTACACCAAGAAACACTAAGGCAAAGAGGAGAAAAAAATTGCGAAACGGCCGCAAACAAAAGAAAAATGAAACGGGGCGAACAGCAATGCAAACACACCCAAACTCTTGGGAACTCATCACTAGAAAAATGCAAAAACAACTTAACGGCAGGAAAAATGGGAATAAAATTGAATTTTGGCCCGCTCTTGGTCTTATAAACCGATTAGAGTGTGTATTTTACAACATCTTTTGCATTTTTTGAGTAGTGAAAAGAGTGGGAGAATGGAATGCTTTGCATATAGTGTTGCTACACCCATGAAAAAGTTCCAGATGTGTATTGGTTGCATGTCTGTCTAAAACTCTATGGTTTTCATTCATTTCTGAACCGTGTATTTCTCGCTTTGTTTCTCAAGAAATATACTGAAAAACTGGGACATATTTATGGAAATCTCCATTTTGATACAAAACTCACTCGCTATTTCTTTTTTAGAGGCCATGGCTGAAATATTTTTATTTATAGAATAGGAGAAGCGCTCCTTTCTCAAGTGATGCTATGAATACATCCTCTGTTTTTAATAGAAAATATTTTTATTCCCTTTAGCTACAATCTGAGGTATTTTACCGTGTGGCGCTAGCTATCATTGCGTTAAACCAAAAGGTTTTCAACTCCTGTCGAAGCAAGGATTGGAGAGAATGTGTACGCTTACGCATACTGCAGGGCAATGAAGACGAGATATGCATATAATTGCTATGTTTTTGTCTTGAACTTTTGTAAAATTTTGAATTATAAAATATATACTACATTCCTAAATAGCAAATTTAAAAAGTGGCGATTTGACCTTTTTATCAGTTTGTTAGTGGTTTTTGTTTTCTACACTCTGACGTTCTCTCTCTCATCTATATCGCATTCATTTTACTCTCTCTCTTCAAGAAAAATCTCTTGTTTACTTTGTTTAAATTTTATCATTTTTATTCATTTCCTTCAAAGTTTGCTCTGTGTTCATTCATGCCTCATTTTTGCAAAGTATAAAGGCATTTTTTAACATTTTGCTTCATGTCATCGCTCCTGACTATAAAATATTTCTTTTTTACTTTTGTTTTAAACTTTATATTTCTCATCTTTCCCTTAATAAAGTTTACATACTTTCACTTTCTCTTCTATTTGTTTTTTCTTTACCCTTTCTTTTAGCCATTCTGGATTTTAGTTTTACCTCCCTGGTGTTATGTTTCCCATTGGAACCAGTTCTCCTATTTGGATAGACCCAATGGATGGTCTTCATTTTTTGATATGGAGGGTAAATAACGCATTTTCCTCCATAATTAAAAAGTTGTGTAGTGGAGCTTTTAAAACGTGAAATTTGTTATGCATTTACTATTTTAAAAATTTGTAAAATTGTACTCTTAATAGTTGAATGTGTGTAAGTACGAAATGGACAATAAAAAGCAGAAATAAGCAAACATCTATTTTGGGGTCTCTTTTCAAGGAAAAGAGGTGGGAGAGTGCCACGTTTGAAAACTATTTTTATGCATCCAAAAATCAGAGAAAACGAGAAGAATGAAGCAAATTTTAGAGATTTGGTGCATATTTTGTACAGCAGGTAGAAAGGAAGAATAAGAGAGAGAAGGAAAGAGAGAGAAATAGTTTAAAAATAAAGAACAAAATAGTTCACCAGGGGCAGATTTTCAATAGAAAAAAATATGCGTTGAAGCATTTGCATGCATTCTTGGCCATAGAGAGAGTTTTCAATTAGAAACGATACTATTTTCTTTCATTTTTTTTCCTAATTTCATTATTTTCTAGCAGGGATTCTTTTTTTAGCAAGTAATGGACGTTTATTTGTATGTTTTTGTATTTTTTTCATACTTGAACAGATTTTCCGATTAAAATTATGTTTTCTACCCTTTTGTACTCTTTATTTTCTTTTCTCTTGACTTCTTCATCATATTTTTCATACAAAAAATCCTCCATCTCAATTTTTTCCTTCTTCTTACTACTACGAATTTTTATTTTCAGCCTTGCAGCGAGTTCTTCCTGTTTTGGAATACGACGATTATCTTATCTGCGTAACGCATGGATTTCCTCAAGTACACCCTTCCCCTTCTATTAAATTTAATTTAATCCATTCTCTTGAGAATTTAGATAAAATGCATCATTCTTCGAAGAAAAATCAAAAATTTCATGAAAATCATGCTTCTCCTCTAAACAATGTTTTAAGTGAATCACAGAGTGTTTTTTTACTTTTATGTTTTACATTTGAATGTATAGGTAGATGCTGCTATCATGCTTCGTTTCTCTCTAAAAATGAAGGAAAATAATCATTATTACATTTCAAGCTCTCCTGTAGACTGTGAAGGTACGTTCGAGAGAATTAAAATAGAGATAGAATTTAGGAATATAAAAGTGGATGAAATAGTGAATGGCTGTGCGTTCTAGTTTTGAAAAAAACTCTCGTTGAAAATGAAAGGAGAAACCTGCTGAAAAGAAAATTGAAGGCGATCATTTAAAAGGGAAGAATATTGTCAACTAAAAGAAAGTGGGAGAGAGAGTGAAGGCGAATGCGTAGCTGTTAAAGCAATGAAAATTAAGAAATGGTCAGAATTACAATGTATTCAAAAGAGAAAGAGAGGCCTCTTACTAATTGATTTTTGGTAGAAATTATTTACTATTTTTACTTGAAAGAAGGATTATAAACACTCGTCAAGGAAGAAGAGAGCGTTTAAATAGAAATTTAGTATACAGAGGGCGATTTTTCGAGAGAATGCCGCATTTTGTAAGATTTACAAGAAATTTTTGCCAGCTTATTGCATTTTTGCTACTTTATCTCTCTTTTTCTTTGCTTTGATTTTCTTCTTCTCCTTTTGTTATTCTTGCTCAGTAATAGGTAGACGAACATACTACATTTTTGAAGAAAATTTTCGTTTTCAAGTCTATCGAAAGAGGGGAGAAATTATTTTTGAGTGCCCCGCCTTTGTTTCATCTTTATTTTTAGTTTTTTCATGTGAATTTGCTTTTAAAACTTTTTAAAGCTTCTTCTTTTAGAATATTTTAATTTTTTTATTATATTTTTTTCAGTTTCTGAGATCAAATTTCATCTTCGTACGCTGTGTAGCCCTCTAGATAACTGCCGTTCTCTCTATCGTGTTGGTGAGGCCATTCCTGTTTGTTTTTATATCTTTAAATATTTTTAGTCGAAATTATATCCTTGTTTTTAGTAGTGTAAAGTATCACAGTTACTCTTCATGATTCTATTTTTGAATGCATTATCCTATTTTTTAGGATATTCTGGATTTTGTGACGCACTCTCTACTTCACATGTGGTGAGGCAGCCTCCTTCATGATGTTTGTTAAGTTTTGGATTTGTTTTTATATATATTTTTTATAAACCGTCTGCTTTGTAGTACATAACTATTATTTTCTTAACATTTTCATCTTCATCGTTTGATTTTTTGTTTTTCCATGAAATTTTCACCCGTGAAAACGCATTGCACTTTCGATGCCTAATTTTTTAATCCAGTGAAGACTATTCTACACAGAAGAAATGAAAATTTTCTAGTAATCTCTCCATTTGCTTGTAAAAATAGAAAATGTATGTAGAAGCGGTACTTATTTTCAAAATTTTGCTGTTATTTTCTTCTATTCATCGTTTTTTTTGTATTTTTCTACCAAACAAACTCTCATTCGTTTCTTCTATGTGTTAAAGGCCTGCATTTTTCATACATTTTATTCTCCCATTGAGATGACTTCGATGCTTTTGGAATATATCCAAACGCTTCCCTCTGTGAATTCTCTTTTGATAAAAGTAATTTATATAAATTGAGGCAGTGTTTTGAAAATTTTCTATTCAATGAAATTTTCAAATGATGAGAGAGAAAGAGAGACTGAAATAGGACGATGGAAAGAGTAAAGAAAAAATGAAGAGAGAAGATGAAAATAGATTCGTAAATATCCTACAAAGTAGGTGGAGGAGGGTGAATCCTAAATTATAAAAAAAGAAAGAAAAAGTATCAAAGATGAAAATGAGAGAGATTCTCTACTTTATAAAATTTTAAATTTTATCATATTTTTATGTGTATGCATTCTACAATTTTTTTTTTGGTAAAAATTCTTCATTTTTAATGTTAGAAGGTTTGTATCTTTATGTATAGAGTTTTGTTTGCCCTTTACTATCTTTTTTTTTTTTCATTAAAATAATTTCTTGCTGTTTTAACAAGGTTAAAAAAATTCTTTTTGTTTGAATATATTTTTTTTATTATTATTATAAAAGTTAAAGTATTTGAGATCCTTTTTATCCTATTGAGGCTTGTTGTTTTTATTTTTTTAGAGATTTGAAAGGAAAATATTTTTGTTTGTAAAACCATTGCATTTTCATAATCTAATTTAATGTTTTTGTTAAGTATTTTTTATTTTTCTCCTCAAATATCTTTAAATTTTTTCTTCTCAAATGCCTATTTTATTAGTATTTATTTATTATTATTTTTTAGAATTGTGATGGCTGGCTTGTGCCATGGCCTCAGGAATTACAAGAGGATGGACTTATTGATGTACTTCTCCCTGCTGTGTGCGTTTGCCTCGTATAATTATTTTTGATTTATTTGCTAAATTGAAAGATATTTTTTTGTTTTTAAAAAAATTTTAATGTTATGGGATTCAATAGAGTGTGTGTGTTTTCAATTTTTAATATATTTACTGTAATTTTAAAATTTTTAAATGTGTGTGAAAGGATTTTGGTTTAAAACAGAGATTTGAGGAAGGAAGCAGACGCATTTATTCAAGCAAATTTTCCAGAGAGTAAGCAGAAGCGATATATTTTAATAGAGTTTTTATTTTTATTATAAACGTAAAAAATTTATAGAAAAAACACCGTATTTCCATTGAATTTTATATAAAATAACAAACTAAAAATATATATAAATATTAGAAGCGAGGCTATAGACGCTGTGTAGGCATGAGAGAGGAACCTGTTAAACAAAGAAATGATAATTTTTTTTAAATAAAAAAAATTATCATTTCTTTGTTTTTGTTTATAGTTTTTTCTGCAGTAGAGTGTAGAAAAATTATTTTTTTTTATATTTTTTTTTTGAATGTATTTTAATAGCATTTTTTTTTTAATTTCTAAATTTTGATACTATTTTTTTCAGAAAAATATTTATCCGTCCATTTGAGAAGAAATGATTTCTTGAAAAGCCATAAAAACTCCACGCCTACGTTGGAAGCTGCTGTAGGGTTAACCCTTACTTTTATTTTATTTAATTATTAAAATAATGATGAATATTCACGTTTGTAAGAATTTATTTTTAAAGTTTTTCATAATTTATTATGCTTTTCTTTTTATTTTTCTAAATTATTTTTATACATTTTTCCTTTTCATTGTCAAATCCATTATTTTTTCTCTCTATCGAATGCATTTTTCACTCTACTTTATATGTGAAGGTGAATCCGAATTTTGCAACCTTTTAAACTGTATAGTTTTTATATTTTGGATAGAGATTTAGAAAAAGTTTGTAATCTGTTATACAATTTTTTTTTTAGGCTAAAATTTTGCATCACAAAGCGCATCAGTTACAGCTCAAAGATGTATGAATTAATAATTATTTTATGTTTGAACAAATTCCTTTTAAGTAAACAAAAAGAGAGAAATTTTCGCTTGTAAACGAGCTGTGAATGAAAATGAAGAAAAACCTTTCATGTGAGAGAATTTACTTCTTACAGACGAACTATGAATAAAACAAGAAACAGTTTTGAATGAAATGAAACAAATCTGTAGATATTTACATAAATGATGTCAAAGGAGACAATCCACCTGTTTGAGAAAATTTATAGTTTCCATAGGTGATATTTCTTTTTTTTTTGGTTTATCTATTTACAAGAGAATTTATTTTTAATTTTCCATTTTTTTATAGTTTGTTTCTTCGTGATTTTCTTTTACGTTTTTATTTAATTTTATTCATAAAATTTTTTTTTGTGTTGAATAGATATTTATATGTACAGACGGCACAGAAGAAGAACGCCGTCATCTCTCAGCATTCCTTTCAGAGTTTCATGTGCTCTTTCCACCTCTTTTGAAGGTAAATATGTTTCTTCAAGAATAAAAATATACTAAAAATTGAGAAGATACCCATGAATGAAGGAGAAAAAATTATAAAGATAAAATTGTAGAGTTACAGAGTGGTGCATGAGGGAGAGAAATGAAAACAAAGAGAATAGCAGACATGGTATATAGTTTTTTCTTGTCCATATAAATGCATTAAAGAATTCTTAAACGTTATTAGTATTAGAGTAGTATTTTCTTGCTTGAAAAAGATTAAAGTATTCAAAAAATAAATTTGACAAAAATTGCGGTTAAATTCCTTTTAAATTTCTGAAAACATCTTACTATTTCTAAATTTTTGCATTTGTTAGATAATTTCTCGAAAAAAAATCGCAAAAATTGTTTCCTGTGTACATACACGTCATTTTTTTTATATTTGGAGGAAATTTTATGCGTTTTTGTATCCTCTTTTCTTTTCCTGTAGATTTTATTAATTTACACGCCGGTAGATATTCTGTTTTTATTTCAATGCATGGCATTTAGATTTTTCTACTGTTCAGAAGCATCCAGGAAAGCAAATTATGGTGGAGAAATGGATTGCTGCTCAAGCCTACTATTTCATTGGTACTTGCATAGTTAACATAGACATCCTCTCTCTTAAGAGAGAACTATTGATGCATCTTAGCCTCATATATTTTATCTGTTGGCTATATTGTGTTCTGCTATTCCGAATGGGTAGACAGAGTTTCAAGAATTGTTTAATTTTTTTTTATTTTTAGGAACCGAAATTTCTCGTTTTTCACAAAGCATTCGCTGGGAAAGACTTTTGATGGGTAAAAATTGAGAATTATTTGGTTTTTCAATGTATACATTTCTAATGAATTTTATGTAGTTATGTATGCATTTTTGAGAGTGGATGTAGGCAAAGTAACTATTGTATTACGCAGTAAAGAAAGGATGTAGTTATTATTTCTTGACTTTCTTGGAAAAGAGGAAAGTAATAATTTTCTCTGAGAAGAGGAAATACTGTATTTTTGAGAGAAAGTAGTTTGCTATTTAAAAACAAATTTATTTCAACGGTTGTCTGCTGCAAAATTCTTAGGATATTCATGGGAAGCATCCAATGCAGCATTTTGTTCTCTTGATGAAAGTTTAAGCAAAGCAGAAGGAACATCCTGCGATGCCATATCAGCGCATTATCCTTCTTTAGTTTCTCATCAGTGAGTTTAAGATAGGTTATAAGTATTTCCTTGTGAATGTTGAATTTATTGCATTGTTTGTATGGAAATAAAAGACTACAAAAAGTTGGACGAGTAAAACAGATGTTTTGGATGCTTTTTTCAGTAAAGTTAAATTCATTTTTTAAGACTCAGCAGTGCGGCTGAATGCAATTATTTTAAAAATTGAATTAAACAATTCTATTAGAAGTGTTTGAACACAAGGGTGGATTCGAGTAGTTTTATAATCAAGATTCTATAATGTTATTTGTTGCCTTTTATTTTTTTTTTTTGCATTCTGTATTTGTAAAATGATTATTTTTTATTTTAAAAGTATGGCAAGAGAGTGTAAGAGATTTCGAAATTTTCATCTTATTGTTAAGTTTTTTGTATTTTATTGTGTGCTATGAACAGACAGTTCTCTCGAAAATTGTATTGGCCAACGGAGAGCTTGAAGCATGAAATATGAATTCTTGAAAATTTTCAGCGTAGAAACATAAGCAACTGGATACAAGACGAATTTGTGTTTTATTTTTTGGAATTAAAAGAAGGATTTACAATAGTTATTTCTTGATTGTTTAAATCTTTCGCATGGATTTCTGGATGTTCTATTACTTGTACATCTTTTTTCTTTGAATGTTTCTACAGCTTTTTTCCTTTTCATTTTATTGTCAATAGACTCATCTCTCTCTCTATTGTATGTGGGTGTTGAGTAGGCTTTGCTAGTAGCCTTCTTTCTCTGTATTCTTTGTGTTAAATACAAAGTACTATGAAGTATATAATAATACTTTGAAAAGTCGTGTGCAGTGCTTTCTTGTATTAATAAATGAATTCACAGAAACACAAAGAGCGTTATTTCTTTCTATATTTGTATATAATTTGAAATATGCTTAATCATTTTAGCTCTTAAAGCTAATGTATCTATTTTCTCTAGTTTTAGTTGTGTATCGATATAGAAACGCAAGAGACGGCTGGCATGGAGATAGTGACTTACTTTGTTCCTCAATGAAGATACAGCAGCAAGAATATGCATACTTGTATGTAGACCTTTCAAATTTGTTTGTTTCTATTTATTTTAAGTTTTTTATAGTATGCATAGGAAAAGGATGATTTTCAAGGAAAAGTGGATTTTTCCTTGGATAATGATTTGTTTGTTCCAGTCACTTTATCATATATTTTATTGAGGATATAACGGCGCTCTCTTAGGCATTTGCTCTTTGTTGGGTTACTTTTTGCTTATCAAATAAGGCTACCAGTTATATTTTTGCCCTAATATAGAAATCGTTTCTTTTCATCATGGAATGCAATTTGTTAGGAAATACGCAATGATAATGGAAAGTAGAATGAACGGTAATGGAGCATGTCCAGGCAAATAGTTATATTTTTTTGTGGCATAAATGGGTTTCAGAGGCTCATTTTGTTAACGAGACTATTTATACATGTTTTTGGAGAAGCAATTTGTAAGCCCTTATACTCATCTTTGCTACGTGAATTTATTCTGCGCTCTTTCTCTTTCGCTTTTTTTGTTACCGTCTTTATTTCTTTTTTCAAATGAATTTACTTTATATTTTGTCATATTTTGTGTATATCCCATGTTCTTTCTATCCAACGCTAATGTTTTTACTCTTTCACAGCTTTACTCAGCTGTTACTTGTTTTTTAGTCTTGATTTCATTATTTCGAGCATTATCGTAGGCTTGTGCTCCTTCCTATTTCCACACATATCTTTATTTAAGAGGACATATGTTCAATTGAATACTAAGCACATTTACTCATATAATTGAAATAGCTTATTAAAAGCACACAGCATACTACTACGAAAGCATTGTAATATCAGTTCTACAGTGGGAATATGGCTTCATCAGCTTTATAAAACGCATGTATTTCTAATACCTATGAAACTACTTTACGGGGAATGATGGAATAGCTTTTCAGTGGAATGAATTGCACCTTTAGTTTACTCTTATGCATGGAGTATAATTTCACGGTCCTCTATGCTTGCAAAGCTAGCTTGTAGAGAGTTTTTAGCAGTCTAAGACAATAGATGTTCGTATAATTTCTGTTTGGAAAGAAAGGCTTGTAAAAAGGAAGCTTTTTCATGCACATCTTGCCATGTTGGATGCAACATCTGTAGAGATTGAAGCGATTCCTACATGAATAGAGGAAACACAAGTATTAAAAAGTTGCGCACTACAGCGCAATAAATAAAAGCAGAACTCATCAAGAAAAAAAAACAAATCTTGAACATACTCAGGCATGAATGGTAGAAAACAGACTCAGCAAAGAAAACAGGACATGTGAAAGAAGCACAACCATTGATAGCTTGCTCAATGTTATGTTATATTTGCTATAAAAATTTCTGGAAAATCGTATTTATTTCTGCATTGTCTATCAGGAAAAATTAACCCATTTGCTTTTCTTTGTTTTCTGAATATACATCTTTGGCGTCTTAGTGCAATCGAATTTTATTGATAACGTAGGAAACTAAATATGTTTCGTGCCATGTTTGTTTCTTTACTATAAATTTAAAGCAAATGCATGGTAATACAGTGAAAAAGCGGTAATTTCATGGAAAGTAAGATGAATTTAATTCAGCTAGTGTTAGGGAGTTTACATTTGGCTTGCAAAGAAGAGTAAATGATGATTAATATAGAGCTGAACGCAATTAAACAGGCATTGACACATTGGACGTCCAGTTTTATTTTAGATCTCACCTCTATTCCACCTTTTTGCATATCTGTACAAAGTGCCCTGTACGTGGAAAGCACCTTCACGCAAGAAACAAAAATTTTATGTAGTACCGAGACCATGCAACATAAAAATTTTAAGCAATAGAAGGAAAAAATGAATTAGGAGAATAAAGTATGCAACAGAGAAGAAAATAGTTAATTGTGAAAGAGAAGGTACAATCATCTGCAAAATGGCAAAAAGCATGAATTTCAGAATAAGAATACTAGGAATGTTTAACAGTTTTGGTCATGAGAACACAAGTTGGTATTGAAGTATGAATTTTTTCAATTTACACAAACATCAAATATATTCTTCTACGTGTCTAAAACACTTTATTGTCAATGCTTCTATCAACATATTGTCTTAGATGTTATTGTTTTGTTTTTATTTTAGCGGTACTCATTTGCTACAATTTTCGATTGTAGTTGAAAATTCAGAATTTCATAATAAATTATAGTTTTTTAAACTATCAAAAATAAGTTGCACACATACCTGAAGAAAAGAGAGTATAGTTAAAGCTTTTTCTGGAGTTTGAACACATTCTAATTCCTGAAAAATAGTATAAACAAAATGTTCTACCCGCTTTTTATTTCTATTTGTGTGACTATAATAATGCACTTGCACTCAAATTGAGGATAATATGGCAAGTTTATTTATCATGTCAAACTTTTAATGGTATGATTATTTATTCAGATTTTCTAATAATTTTCTTCAAGTGATACGTAATTATATTTGTTTTGCATTGAAAATAAATGAAGTTGCTATAAACCATAAACTTAAAATCAAAACATTTGAACGAAAATTTAAAACCATAAACTGTACCAGTATAAGATCAAGTATGCAATGCTTTCCCACCCGAACTTTAGTTGGTCCATTGAATTGACATAATTGCTTTAAACAAAAAGCAGCCTGAGTATAAAATTAAGACTAGAAACTTTCATTTATTTTTCAAAAAAATAAATATATTAAAAACATTTAGAACTAACAAAGAGAAGATAGAAACAGCATTGCCTACTTAGAAATTTAAGAAGTCAAGCAAAAGCAAGTATAGCTTCTAAAACAAAAATCCTAAAATAAAAGACAGTTATTATCACAGCTTAAAATGAAAATAAAAATTAATACAAAAATAAATGCAATACAACAAAAATTATTAAAAATTAAAGTTCACTACGCACTGCTAAAACAGAAACATTTACATATAAAATATTTTTCAGAGTAAAAACAATAATTTTTTTGATAAATAAAAAAAAGCAGCTTTACTTTCATTTTATAATCTGATCCAGCAGGAAAACTATGAAATAAATACAAAACGCATTCTAAAGTTGGATAGCTAAAATAATACAACGAAAAATGCATTATATCAAATTTAGGAAAAATCCGAAAAGAAAAACATAAAAATATTTAACTATATACAGCAAAAATTAAATGTGCGGAAAAAGCAAAGAAACATTGCAGAAAATAATAAAAAACAAACAAAAATAGTGAGTAAAGACATAAACTTCTAAAATAAAAGCACAGTAAAAAATGATGTTATACAAAAGAATAAAAATAAATATAGCATTTTTACATTATAATGAATGTATAAATACTTAAATAAATATATTATTCGGCGCTTTCAAAACATATGATATCTAAGCATATTAAAAAAATAGATAAAAATCTAGCTAACGAATAAAAAAGTTAAAAACAATGCAAGTTTTAAAAATAAGTTTAAAAACTATTTTTAATATTTGTCTTACATTTTACTCATATTTTTTATTAATAACTTTTTCAAACTGTGTAAGTAAATAAAAAGTCAAAATTTTATGAACAAACCATCATAAAAAATTTTGCTTTTATTTTTAAAAAATTCTAATAGTCGACTCTTAGCTTAAATTGTTTGCTTTAATTTTTACTTAGTGCAAAATGCATCTTTGGCTGGATATTCATTAGCAAGTTGTCCAATAACAGAAATAAGAATGCTTAAAAGATTTTTGACTTTGGCATGCGGACTGTTGTAATAAAACTGATAAAAAGTAGATTTTAAACAAATGCATATTGGAAGTGTAATTTTTTTACTTGAGTTATAATACGTAAATTATTAGCAACTTTTTAAAAATATTAAGTCAATTGTATATAAAATGAACTATGTAAAAAAGTTACTGTTTGTGTACAACCCAAAAATATTCAATTTAAAAAATTTTTGATTACAAATCACATAAGACTAGCTATTTGACATACCGCTAATAAATCAAATAAAACCGAAGGAATGCCCGCATAAATAAATTCTTGACGGTGAGAACTTTCCTTTGTTAAATTAAGTGTCAAAATTAAAGTAGAATAGAGTAAATCCGTATCCTGATTTTGTAAAAGTCATACATATGCAAATAAAAGTAAAAACAGAAGCATAAAATAAACTATTTTAATTTTATAAAAAAATACAAACGTAATTAAAAAGTTCATTATAAATTTTTAAAAAAAATCTGTATTTTAAATTCAAAAACGTTAAAATTATAATAATTAAATACAAAACTAAAAATAAATGTTTATTAAATTAAAAATATTTACTCCAAATTAAAAAAATTTAAATTAAAATTTTTTTTTTAAATTAAGAAACATTAATAGACAATGTTCTATCAAAACTTTTAGCATTATAAAAAATTTTCTCTTAAAAAAATTATTTTACAACGTATAAAAATATTTTAAAAGCGCAGTTTTTTTAATATATTTTTTTATTATTTTATAACATATTAGTATAAATTTTTAAAACAACTTTTGCAAATTTTTATTTTAATCTTATATTTTCAAGTTATAAAAAATGTATTGAAATAAATTTATTTTAATACATTTTAAATGTTTTAGATTATTAATTATTTTAATCAAATTAGTACGTATGTATTTTGATGTTAAAAAATAACGTCATTTTTTAATTATTGTTTTTAATTTTAATATTTTTTTTACCGTTTCTTTTAAAAGAAAAACGCAATGTGCTGCAATATCTCTTTGAATGAGCATTTCCTAAAAATGCAAAAAAATGCATTCAAAAATATTTGCATAAATTATTGCTTTATAAATAAATAATTTTCAAAAAAAATTAAAATCTACGCCCATTTTTGCTAAAAATTATATTTAAATTGCAGAGAATATAATTTAATTATAAATTAGCATAAAACTAAAAAATACATTTCATGTTAATTTTTAATTACATTTAAATTGTAAAGTTTATAAAAATTGCTATTTTGCAGTTTGTAGTATTGTTAATTAAGCCTTAATGCGTTTATAACTTATGTTTAAGTATTAAAAATTTTATTTATTTCATTAAAAAGTAAATATAATATTTGTTAATTTTAACGTTTATTTATTATTTTCTTAAATTGCACATTTTTATTACATGACAACAGTTTTTATTTTTAGAAAATTAAAAACTTACCTTTACAATTTCATCGTCTGCACTTAGATTTATTAATGCAGCTAAAGAAATGCTTGTTATTGCATGCAATTCTTCCTAAAATACAAAAAAATTTAACGTAAAATAATATGATCATACCATTAATTTAGTGAAAGTTTTTTCACTATTTTTTATGAAAATTTGCTTTTATTTGCACAAAGTTAAAATGTTTAAAAAAATTTTATTTTCATTATTTTTCATATGTTTACTCCTTTAAAATAATTACATTGTTTTATTGCGCTAAAAAATTCATCTGTTACTTATTTTTAATGGTTTACAAGTAAAAACAAATAATTTTTGAAATAAAGGTTTTACATAGTTTTGTTTAACTACAAATAGAAAAAAATAATATATTATATAAAATTTAAGTAATATATAAAAAAAGTATTACAAAAAGACTATTTAACTAAAAAGTTTATAAAAAAATTGCTGCAATTCTCACTCTTAAATAAGTTATTTTAAAGATAGAAGAAAGAGGATGAATCAAAGCATGAAGATATTTCTGCGAAGTCGATTGGCTTGTTGCATGTAACAATTTTCGAGAAATAGATATTTTCAACGATTGAGATTTACATTGTTGTAAGAGAATACCCAGCAATTCAATATAAAGTGTTTCTTGCCTGCATAGACAAAACACTCCTATTATATTTTATATGCAGTAGTTAAAATAATCAAGATTCTTTTGAATGATGACCAGTTAAGAAATTATAAAGAAAACCGCAAAATGTTTTTGGCAGCAACAAATTAAAGACGTTTTATCATTTACATAAAATGTATACTAATTTGCAAAATAAACAAATTTAATTTGCTTAAAACATAGTTAAAATACTAAAAATATATTAATTTGCAACAAAAATAATAGTATATACATAAATTTTTGTAGCCGCCTCTTAAATTCAAAATTGTTCAAAAAAATTATAAAAAATGTAGCAATTACACAATTCTACAAGATATATTTTTATTTACAGTAATAAATTTACGTAATTTAAATTAGATTATATTTTTTACACTTTAGAAATAAATTACCACGCAACATTTTGAATGCTAAAAAATTTTGTAGCAATTATTTTTATATAACAAAAAGTTAAATGCAATAATAATATATACCCTGTTTTAAATAATTTTGCAACATATCCATTATCCAAAAACAGCTGCAGCAAAATAAATGTTATAAAAATACGTTAAAATTAAATATGTATTGGGAAATAGAATAATTTATACTTATTTTCAAAAAAGATGCATTGTTTTATAAATTTTGTTTTATCAATAATTAATAATCAACAAAATAAACAATCAAAAATGCAATGTAAAAATATTAAGTAAAAATTTAAAAGTTGAATCTAAGCTAATGAGTGGTAAAAACTTGTAAAAAAAAAGGTTTTCAATGTAAAATTTATATACATATTTAACTTTGATTATCAATCACATTTTTATTTTTTATGCATTATTACTCTATAAGTTACGCATAAAGTTTTGAATTAATTTTCATAATTTATATTTTAATTTATACAAAAAAAAATTAAATAAATAAAATTTTTAGATTACTCACTACATCTATAATAAATTAAAACTTCATTATGATAATACTATTAAATTTTATTATATGCAGTACTAATTAAAATTTTTAAAGAAAAAATGCTTAAATTTATACAAAAAATCATATTCTATGTGTTTATATAGTTACAAAATTATATTTTTATTATTTGAAAATACAATTTTGATTTTTACTGTAAATTAAAACTACAGTTACACTTTTGAAAAAATATTTATTTCAGTAACAGACAATGAATATTTCTTCATTAAATATGTAATCTTCAAAACTGCTTTGTTTCTCTAAAAGATCCAATAAACCAATTTGCTTCCAAGGAATTTCCATATTTTTTGATCTTAAATGAAGTAAGAAATCCAAAATGAAACGCATGGTCTACGTCAAAATAAAATATTAAAATAAAATAAAACAATCTAAAGCATAACCTAAAAGAAAAATTTATAAATATCCCTTCAAAGAGTATATTGAAATTAAATACAGTGTATAAAATAGTATAAAACAAACAAATATTTTTGATGCATAGCAAACAATTTTATAACAAAATATTCTAATAAACTGATAAGAAATTGACTAGGTTTAAGAATAATCAACACAACTAATTTGTAACATCAACACTTAAAATTTTGCAATATTACAGCTAAAATATGTAATAAAAAAAAATTTAACTTTAGATAATTTGGTTTTAAATTACTTTCCAAAAACTAACTTTATCTGCAGCACTTCCCATTTTCCCAACTGAAGCACAAAGATCCGAAATCCCCAATCGATTGCCTATTATATAAATAAAAATATACTTCATAATTAGTTATAATATTATAAAAATATAATAAACCATTAAAAGTTCAATGATTAACTTTACAAATTAAATATTATACTAATTGCATTTAAATTAATGAATAAAAGCAAAGGTTGTATTATATTTTATGAATAAAAATAATTTTACAAATATAAATAGAATGCAATTATAAACTTAAATAAAATATTAACAACAAAAATAATTTTAGAAATTGAAATTTTGACTAACATTATTTAATGTATTACATTAAACAAATTCCAAACAATTTTGAAATATCAAATAAAAAATTTTATTTTAATTTTACCAAATAATCCTCCATTTAAGCACCAAGATAAATAATAAGATACACGAAATATCCAAGAGTTTTTTTTTATTATATCAGAAGATTCATTACTTAAATGATCAAAACCTGCTCCAAAACAAGCATTAAATTATTTTTAATAAAATATCTTTGCTAAGATAGGCATTATAAAAAGTAAATATTATAAAAGTTTTGATTGTTTGTAAATAAATAATGCTGAAAATTTATAAATAAAAACCTTTAAAGTATAAACTATGCCAAGAATAATACAAAACCGTTAAAAGTAGTTAAATTCATATTTTAATAGCAATGTTTTTATAATTTTAATGTAATTAAAAATATAAAAATAGAGTAACAAAATTATTTTTTGTTTTTTACAAATACGTAATACAAATTGATATATATTTTTTGCAAATAAAATATAATTTTTTTACCATCAGAGTGTAAATTTAAGTGCTTAATAAACTGCAAAGGATCCTTCTCTACAGGTAAATCTTCTGCCATTTCTATTAGTAAATCTAAAAAGCAAAAAAGCTGCTTCTATTTTTAATAAAATGCAAAAAAAAAATTTCAATATGCAAAAATACTATAATTTACATTACCACGTAAAAATAAAAAATAAATATATTTGTTTTTATTAAGCGGCTTATAAAATAATAAAATAAACAAAGCTTTGCGTGCCTTTTATATTTGTTATTTAATGTTAAAATGTTGGAAAATTACAAAAGTGGGTAAATATAATATTAACAAGCAAAATATTATACCTTCATCCGTTAGTATATTTTCTCTTTGAAAAAGTTTTAGAATAGACTTGATCAATGCCTTACAAAGAGTTTGTATCGAAGGCTAAAAGAACGTGTAAAAAAATTAATAGTCTTAATTTGTAAATTGAATTTCATATCATATAGATATATTTCATTAACAATTTATAATTTTATTAAAATTAGTAGTAAACCGTTTAAAAAAAGTAAGAAACCCATTGCCAAGCAAAATTTTTTAGACTGCTAAAACATTTTATATTGTAATTTTTCAAAAATTAACTTATTTAAACTGTAAATATAAACAGAAAAAATAATATTTATGCTATTATTTTTGAAAAAAAGTATATAAACATTTTTAAAGAAAGTAGCTTTTAATAATAGTTTTCAAAAGCAATTTTTTAATTAAAACTTACTGACAGTTTAATATGTTTTAGAAACCAACTATAGTCCACAGAATCAAAAAGTAAGCAGTCAAGCTCATCTTGTAAAAATTCTTTATAGCTAGTGCAGAATTTAAACAAGCACAAAATATAAAATATAAACAGGAAAATAAATTAGAAATGTTGTAATTTTTAAATATTATAAGCTAAGCGGTATATTATTGCAGTTTAATTTTTTTAAAGGCATAATTTGTTGTTTTTATAAAGTAAAAATATTATATTGCTAGTATTTAAGAAAAATTAATTCTTAAATAAAATATTTAGCAAAGTAAAAAAATTTAAGACACTTGTATTATGAGTTTTAATAAAATTACAGAGCCTTTTAAATATAAATATTATTACCATTCATGATTTGGATTTATTGATACAATTGTATCAGCGGGAAAATGAGCGCTTCTAATAAAATCTAGTTCGTTTTGATTTGCATCTACAAATTTAAAAATGGATATATTGCAAAATATACCATATTTTTAAGAAACAAAAAGTATTATTTAATTATAAACATTACATAAAATCTTTTTTCATAACTATAAAAAACTACCTATAATTTAAAAAAAATACATTTGCCAAGTATGTTAATAAATTTGTAATTAAAAAAATATTTTTTTTATTACAGCAAAATCAAATTAAATTTGACTAAAATAAACAAATTAATAATGCTACCCGAAAAGTCCTTATAGGATTGACGAAGAATAATAACTATATCTTGGCTCATATCCATCAAAGGAGGATAGTCTAACAAAAATATAAAATTATGTTTGCAGTTTAATTTTTCAAAAATTTTTGATTGCAGAAAAATTGACTTATAAAACTATTAAAAAAGCAAAGCATAAATTTAACTAAATGCATTAAGGATTATAACAGCATTGATTAAGTTTTTTGTTTATCCAATTTTACAAACTCATAATTAATCAAAACATATTTTTTATTGCTTTATGTTGCTATTTTGTTCTTTTATAATGAAAATTACTTACATGTCCGCCTTAGTATAACGCAAATGATATTATGAGTTAAAGTCCGAATTCGAAGCTAAAAACCCATTAAATTTACAAAAAATATTTTCTAAACAATTTAAATAATTTAATTTATGTAATCTTTATGAAAATTTGCCAATTGCACAGTTTTAAAAAAAGATTCTAATTTTTTTAACAAATGTGCCTTCAATTAGTATAGCAATTATTTTGTGTGCATAATTATTTTCTAACTTCCCATCCTAGCCATGCTGCTGGATCATCAGACAGATTCATTTTCTTATTATATGGTTGAGAAAAAGTCAATGCGGAGTGCTGTATATTACCCTGAAATGCAGCATTATCAATTTTTATAAAAAAATAAAGCATATTAAAAATAGTAATCATTGAAGTTATTTTAATAAAATAAGTATATTCTTACATTATTAAAGCACACGCAAAGCTTTTTATGCGTTATTAAAATGTACCTTTTTAAATTTGGAAATTTATTTTTTTTTTACAAGTAGTAAGCAACATTCAATAATTCTGTATTAATCTCTCAAAAACAAAGATAATTGAAAACACAAATTTTTCGGTTGTTAGAAAAACAGTGCATTGTTTTACAAAATAGAGCATAAATTATTTTTATTTACTAATATACAAATTTTAAAGCAAATAATTAACCAATAAAAATTGCAACATAAATACTCACCGTTAAAAATTTTTTGTATGATTGAGCCACATAGCGCACTTTTTCTTTGAAGTGCTAAAATCATAGCATAAAAAATATTTTAGCAACGGAAAATTATTTTGAACAGTTAACTTTTTAAATAATTTGTTAATGGCAGCCTTTTTATTGATGCTATTTATCAGTTAAAGAAGTGCTTTTAATTTTATTTAAATTATTTTTAATTATTAAATAAATCCGCATAGCAAATAAAATAAAATAATTGCCAAGCAGTAAATTCAAGCAAAGCAATACATGATATGCAAATAAAATTTAAAAAATGTTAATTTTTTATTACAATTATTTTAACAACAGCATTTTAAACAAATAAAACATAAATTTTATTTATTTTGCTACAATAATAGTTTTTAAAAAATTTATAGTATTTTTAAAAGAAGTATGTAAAACCAACATTTTTTTGTTGCGCTGCAGGAATTTCGTCGTGAATATGCATTGTTATTTCCATGCCTATAATTTAAATATTTAATTCAAGAATAGCTCCACAATATATTTTGCTCCAGAATCATTGATACAAAAAAAGGGAAAAATACAGCTGCTTTTTAGTAATTAAAAACTTGTCTTGTAAAAATGTGCAATGCATTTTTTTAAAGTTTTACCAGTTAAATTTTTATAGATCCCTGTGTCTGTAAGAGCAAAGCTAGTAGCTTGATCTGCCAAAACAAGTTTAAATTGCATTCGCTTAAAAGTTTAAAATATAAATTACGCATTAAAATATTATTTTTTTAATTGCTTAAAGTTGTATTAAAAAAATAAATTTTGTTAATAACTCTATTTTAAAATCAAATTAAGTAAATAAAAGTTAATAAAATACATTTTCGAAAATCGATTTGCTTATGTTTTAAAAATTTACATTTTCATAAAATTAGTCTATTGTTATTAATAGCGCACCTTTAAAATCTTTTGTTAATAAAAAAGTGTAATTTTTATATTGAAACTGCTTGGAACTGCATCAAAAATTGTAGTTTGTATTATTTAAACTTTTATGTTGTGTTATTTACATTTATTGCACATTTTAAAATGTTTCTATATAAAATTTATTACTTTATAAAAGGTTTACTAAATACAAAGCCAACCGATTCTGTTGAATTTTTAAATTTTAATGAATGCCAAGGAAATTTTGTAATCTATAAATGAATTTGCAGAATAAAAATTTTTAAAACACGCTCAAAAATATTTTGCCATGTTTTCACATTAGAGTAAAATTCAGTTTTAAAAATACTTAGTATATTTTATTATTTTTAATATACAAAACAATATAAGCTATTTTATAATATATAAACTAAATATATTTTTTAAACGTTACAAAAAAAATTTTGTTTCTTACACAATGTTTTTGCAAAAATGAGCACGTAAACATTGAAAATCAAAAAAGATTTTTTTGGTATGCAAAACTAAATATTAAAATAATATAAATAAATATAAAACTAACAGAGTGATTTCGATACATAAAATCAGTTGTCCATTGTACTTGAAAATATTTTAAAAGCAGTGTTCTATTGAGGCAAGTAATATAAATTTTTCTTCCTTTCCATATTTCAGGCTAAAAAACAGAAGTATATCAACGAATGTTGAAATAAAAATATTGTTAAATTTATTTCAAGTTTACAAAAACAGGTTGCATATGCTTTAAAAAATGCAAAGTAAATTCTAAACAAATAAACTTAACTTTGACAAGGCATTTTAAAAATTAATAATTTTTTTATTTACATTAGTAAACTGTTAGCAATAAGCAATATATTTCTACAAACCTTGTCTTCGGAAAGTTCCAAGTAAAAATCAACAGTGTTGGCACTATTCTCAACAAAATTACTAATGTGTTTATAAGCAATTATACCTCCTGTTATTAGCCTGCTGAGGTCATACTTCAAAAAGAATATTGCTGAGACATAATATAGAATACTCAATATTAGACCAAAAATTAGTAACAGTAATTTGAGTAATGCACATTTAAAAAACATTGAATTATTTAAAATTAAGAGTAATATAATTTATAGTTTTAATTATAAAAAAATGCCTAAACTTAAAAAATAATTTATAGAAAGTTTTAATTTTTTTTGCTTTAAATAATCAGAATAATTTTTATGCTCTTCTTAAGTAAAAACACAATTTTATGACGTAAATTTTATTTGAAATAATAATTTGTACGTTGTAATGCAATTTTAAAAAAGTAAAAAGAGTGTTATACAATAAATAAATAAAAACAAGTGAATTAGCATACTTTACATAGAAAGCTAAAATTGACGTGCTTTTATTGGTTACTATTTAACAATATAGTTTGCGCAAAAATAAATTACATACAAGCTAACAATAATTTTATTTAAAAAAGCTAAAGTATGCTAGATTGCAATTAATGAAAGAAAGAAGTACCATGTTTTCCTACTAGGAGATACAATTGTTTTGTTCTTTCCAAATATGTTGTTTCCACTAAACAAAAGTATCGAATTTCAGCTGACACTAGCTGCGTAAAACCAGCGAGTATTGCGTGTTCTGCCATTTTAAACTGAAAAATTTGTTTAATGTTTAGACAGAAATCATCCTGTAAATATATAAACTACGCTATCAAGTAAATTTTTTAGCCGGATACTGTGGTAATTTTTTAGAAAATTTGGTAAGTAAATTACGTATAATGCAATAATTTGTTTTGTTTTATTCTTTTTTATTCATAATATATTCAAAAGTATAGTTGTTTTAACATCAAAGTTTCTTTTTGATGAAGAGTAGTTTTCTGAATTTATAATCATAAAAAATACTGAGAAGAAGCATGTTACTTTTGTGTAGTGATATTGCGATATTTTCCCGTAAATAATTATTATATTTATCATTTAAATTGTATGTTCTTTTACCACAAAACTTTTTTACCTTCTGACAGTGCAAATTGTTAAATGTAAAGAATATTGCCTTGTAGATCAGTTGAAAATCCAGTCAACGAATAACCGATCAACCAGGGAATCTACCTTCTCTGCAGAACAACGAAAAGAGATATATATATTCATATATTCTTCAATTATTTTAATTAGTAAAAATATGAGCTAATGCCAATATTTTTTATCATTCATTTTTTATCGGGCTTTATTGGAATACATGAGACATAAAAAAAGAATTATGGCATGTTTGTTATTGTCTGAAAAAACCGATAATACAACGAACTTTTTTTGCTTCTACTCGTGTCAGGTGCTAATCAATTCTTATTGCTCCAGTGTAGCAACATATTGTTTCATCACAAAACCTCTAAAGAATGAGCATACCTTGTACTCGCTATAGATACCAGTAGTAACTGTAAAAGTTATCATTAGTTTAAAATATTTCTCTTCTAATTATCATTTGGCATATATAATTGTAAAACAAAAATGAGTCTCAAAATACGGTGAACCTTAAAAAGTAAATAAAGGTTTGTAGCTTGCCTTAATACCATGGAAATTTATAACTCGAAAGTCATAATTTTTGAAAGTTGATGCTACAGAAGCAGAGAACTCGTTGCTGGACGGTATTTTGATGATGTATCCGGATAAAACAGGAGTCACTGACTTCTAAGAAATTTTTGTAGCCTTTTTCCTTCAGAGAGAATTCATTTTCCCCCGAAACAAAGTTTTTCTGTATTCAATTTATCATTGGATTGTGCTTGGACGATGACAAAATAAAAGCATTCCCAACAAAATCGGACGTAAGGCCCAAAATATACAACCAATCTAGAGAAAATAGGCATTTGCTTTTTTTCTCTTGGATGGTTCTTGTTAAGACGGAGAATGTTCTGCTATTGCTGCGTCAACAATCGCTTCAAACTCCATTCAACAAAAACCCCATTGCTCCGCGAGTCATCCACGTGGAAACAAAACAAAATTCTTGCGGATGAGCGCAGCGAATTGCATTGGGGGCGGAGATGTCATTTGCTTTGGTATTAAATCATATATAAGTCTACAATATTTCTATAGAAGCAATTGTATAGCTTTCATACTATTAGGGTTCGATTTATTTTGTGTGCTTGTTAAAGAGAGTTCAGCATCAGTTAAATTTTTTTCATGCAAGCCTTCAAAATTTTCAGATGCCCTTATCTTTATGCATGGGTACTTTTTACACTTTTAATTGTCGATTTGTGAGGGCTTTATCATTTGGGACATGCCGTTTCTTTTTTTTAAATTTTTTCTTTTCCATATGTAATTCTCTACACATAAGATATCTTCTAACTTAGATAGCATAATAAATCTTTGCGTGCCGCGTAGTCATCGCACAAAACCAGTAAAACTCCGACTTGTTTTCCACAATGGTTTTCGGTAAGGTGCCTTCCATTAAATATCATTTTCTCTATAGAGCAGGTACAGCTATGAAGCAATGAAGAATGATAGTTGAAAATGCTATGGAAAAAAGGTCCGACGGGAGAAGTGGTCTTAGAAAATGAGGTATGAAAAGAGCCAGCCTATGGGCACGAGCAAAGATAAATTTATAGGGAAAAGTTAAAAATTTTAATCGATATGCATTTATAATTGCAACTTAAAGTAGTAGAACAAAAGGCATTTTCATAATCCATAAAAATTCACAAAAAATATCCCGATGTTGAAAACGAGTAGAATTTCGAGATATTTTTATCACCTACAAAAAAAGCGCGTGTTTCGCAAGAATATTCGCCCAACTTGCATACAATGATAATGTGTTGAGTCATCGTATTGTTGCATTTTAAGATGCAATTATGCTTGTTTCCTCGGATTAGGGGCTAACAATTTCACTGAGCTGGGATTAGCATGCATCAGTTTATTAAATATATATCACACACACCCTGCAACAAGCTCTGTGTTGCAATTCTTAGGGAAGAAGAGAACTGCAATCACTGACAGAATTATCAACAGCTCCACATTGAGTACAACGTATATAGTGATACCACTTTACCGATGTCCCTGTTTTAAGTAATTTTGTGCAAAAAATTTTTTAATGGAAGTGGCTTATGGTTATGGAAAGCATCCATCAGCTGTCAATGATTCTTTTCCAGTACTTCAAAGAGAAAATTGAAACTACCAAATCATTCCTTGAGGAATGAAAAAGATGGAGGAAATTAAGCACACGTAAAGTTGTCAATAGTATTCGTGGGAATCATGAGAGGCATTTTACATAAAAATATCAGCACATTTAACAAGAATTAACCATCTTTCCAAGAATAGGGTGCTACCGGTCTTCGTTCACTTTTTATTTTGATTATATATTGAATTTATCCCACTTATAATTGAGCAATTGCTTTCGTTTTTCGGAGGAACTTGCTTCTTTCGAGTGAAGTACTTACTCTACATTTAGTCGCTGCGATTGATTCTTACCATAATTTACCGCTGAAGTGAGCATGCCGCCTACTGTAAACGAGCTATCGCTTTTCGATCCCGGCCGGAATAGTGAAATAGAGAATAGGATATTGTAGATGGAGTAGGCAATAACTACTTAGTGCTTGTATTTTAATATCCTAAATCAGTTGGGATGAGAAGAATTCCTACTCTATGATCGAAACCTACTTGCACTCTCGAAACAATAGACTCTCGTAACCCCCCTCCCTCGCTTATGGAACTAGATTGTAGAATGAAGTCTATTTAAGTGCAAGATTATTTTAATTAGCTATTCCAAAGGGCAACTTATTATCTACTACGAAGAATAAGTTCACTACTTTATTTCAACAAACAAAAATATCTCTCACAAGACAGGAAAATACCAATAATAGAAAAAAAACAAAGAAAAGAACTGTCCATATATTAAGAAAAATATATCTCACATCGTAATCGTTCGTCTGTACTATACATCTAAGATTCGTCCTACTTCTAACAATTTTGTCGAAAAGTGCTAGGGAAAATAATTGGCGCAAATCGAACGTCGATTATAATATCTGCATGCATTCAAATACAAGTCGATATAAGATTCACTCAGCACATATTTATACAACAAAAGTATTACTAGTTCGGGTAGTAGGATTAATTGATCCCTTATTAACTTGTTACACTGACGATCTTTTCTTTGATATTGTGTTCATTTTTTCTCCTTTCTAATCACGCCTAATTTAATTCATTAACATTTTTAAATTTCGGGTAGGCATTTGAGATTCGCTTCGAGTTTTGTTTCATCTGTCTCTACACAAGCTTCTTTAACCTCTTTATCAATATTTAATATTTTTAAATTTAACCTTTGTGAGCAATTTAAAGAAACTATACATCTGCTAACTCTGACTATAACATCGATCTAAAATCCGCTTATCAATAAGTATACCACAGCTTCTAGTAGTGGGTGAATGTAGGTAAAATTGAAAGTAACCCGCAAGGATTTTTTGACTCCTTAAAATTTTACGGCATTAATTTGCGGAGAGAATCGAGAAAGTAAAATATCCTGCCAAACATCAACATAGGGTAATAATGGACCGCGGATAAGATTGCACCGCCGAACATGACAAAAGCCAGCGAGTAAGGAATGGCTATCAGGCAATTTGATGCCGCCGAGAATTTTGTCACCACGCAACGCGCGAATTGTTAATTCATGCAGCGCCGACGTTTGCTTCATATCTAGGGAGAAGAACAGAGAATCATTCCCTGGATCGTTTATTAGTTTATCATTTTGGTGTTTAATTCTTCTGTAGAGTTTTCACCGCATGTTTTCATCTTATCTCTGCTTTATAGACTTTCTGTAGCAGCTATTCACACTTTCAAGGTAAAATTTTAGACGTAGTGTGCTATGCTCAGCGATGCCACGCTTAGAGAAAGTAGATTGCTTGAAATTTGGCCTTCTTTTTACGTATCGTAAGATCTCACTATAGAAAGCTGCTAATTGGTACTGTTTCTGTTCGATAACTTCTTTTTGTTATATATGTTTTGATCTGCAAACGCGAGTGGCCATTGAAATATCTACCTGTAGATAGCAGAATTTCTTCACATAGGTTGCTTCTAAAAAACTTTGAAAAGAAAGTCCTCCAGCAGTTTTAGTTTCATTTGTGCCTTTTCTCAAATTTATTTTGACATTCAAAATTTTGCACTGTATTCGTAGTGGAATTGAGAAAATTTTGTCTGGTTGTTTTCTTCGTTACCTGCTAATGGGCCAGTCAGACCACCTCCGTATCGCTTTCCTTTTGTTATGCGGGTGTTTATCGAGCTTCATGATGATTTTTTTAGACATTGCCAATGAAATCCGATCCATGGCTTGGTTTTACCTTTTTGTTCGTTCTCACCAACGCTGCTTTTCCGCTGTCTACACATTCTTAATATGTAGCTCCATGTGAAGTACTACTTTTCAGGTTACTGGATAATGTCCTTTTATTTTTACTTTGTTTTTCAGTCATATAAAATATCGATAAAATGCCGCCACCAGTTGATTTCTATGCTGTCCTAGAGTTACCTAGGACCGCCTCTTCATCTGACATAACAAAAGCCTATCGTAAATTGGCGATGAAATGGCATCCAGGTTGGACAAACTTGAAGTTTAATTCCAATGATTTTCTAAAGGATATATCGCGAAGTAGTTACTTTCTATTGTATGCACTTTGAGGGTGATTATGTAAAAAAAAGAATGAGCGCAACTCATTGAATTTTTTTAAAGTGGCAGTTTGGTTCAGCTTTATAGCTTTAGCCATGAAAAGTTACCATGCTTTTGTGAATGCTTGTTTGCCGCACTGAATGCTAATTTGATGCACATTTTCTGATAAGATAAAAATGCCGATAATAAAGAAAGAGCAACAGAGAAATTCAAGAGCATTGCTGAGGCCTATGAAGTTTTATCTGATTCCCGGAAAAAGCAGTTCTATGACCGTACGTTAATGTTTTTTCTCATGGATGTATCATTTCTTTCTTAGTTTGATGTAGTAGTTTAAACGATTGTCATTAGTGCCTTCATTATGAAGAGGGGCTACCTAAGCTCTGAGGATCGTATACATTTTCACGGTGAAAATAACCAGATATAAGCTTTTTTCCTCACTTTTTTTCCCTTTAGAACATGGCTTTTTACCAGGGGATGCTCCACAATATACTTATACGAATGATGACCGCAGTCGACATGCGTTTGATATTTTCGAAAAATTTTTTGAGTATGTTTAAGCGAAATTTTCTTTGATGAAACGAATGATTTTACTTTTGTTAGTAGGGATTTCTCATATAAAACGAAACAGTCTAGCTCTTCGAGAGGATGTATTTGCTTTCTTTTCAAAGAGTTCTTCTCGATGCGATAGTGTATGACTTGTGGACTTTATTTGATACAAATTTTGTTTATAGCCATGATCCCATTATGCAAGGCTTCTTTGGTCGTCGCCGCTCTAGTAAGCGTGCATAGGACATATGCATTGACCTCTGCGTTTGCTGAGTAGAAGCAGTAGCAATGATTTTTCTCCTAGAGACTCTTTGCTGTGTATAGAAGGCCTCTTTTCTGTTTATACATTCTATTTTATGGTCTTGGTATCAACCCTTTGTATACCCTCCAAGGAATTCACTGTTTTATATATTTTTTTGTGTAAAGATTTCGGGCATTCTTCCTCAATGCTTGACCCTATGTTTGGTGAAGACATGTTCAGAGGAGATATATTTGGTAATATGGGTAGATTTAGCGATATGCCGTTGGGTGAGAGTAGTGGTTTCTTCACCTCTTTCTCTTCTGGAGGTGGTGGGGGTATACAATCCAAATCCGTTTCTACCTCTGTACGAACTGTAAACGGTCGTACCGTTACCACACAGGAGGAAGTCATTCATCACCCCGATGGTATGTCTGCGTTTGACCGTATTGAAACGTTGGTGATCTATGCACTCTATCCTTGACATTGTTTTCGTCAATTTAAGTGCCAGACGTGCTGAGTAAAGAATACACACTCGTAGTGCTTTTTGTACGTAGAGAATTCTTATATAAGTGCCAAATTTTATCAGTGAAGTGTTATGATATTTTTTTGTACGTGGAGAGTTATTTGTATCTTTGTGTGGATGCAGGTCGTGTTGAAACGAGGACTACCAGATCCAACGATAATAGTAGAGGTCGTCTTAGAGGAGATCGGGGACAGCAGAATTATCCATCCCTTCGCCGCTAATGCTTTCTCGTACTCTGCTATCCACTCTGGATGGTATTTGTTTTGATTCTTTGATAGCTGGATATTTGAGAGATTCAAATAAAATGGTAGTTATTTTCGCCTCGCCATTGGAACTGCTGTGGTCAAGTTATTCCAAGCTTCACAGAAGATTGTGGTAGCCTTTACGGTTACAAGACAAGAAGGCTGGATACTGTAGTTTTTTTAATGGCAATTTAATATTCTGTAGCCACTGAAAACTATTTGTGTTCTTACCGATCTATCAGCGCAATTTCCTTTAAAACATTGAATTTTAGCAAGCTTTAGTCTCTCTTATAGCCTTCCTTCTTATAGCTTCGTGATTCGTTTCTTTATACCATTTTGCACTTCTCTGCAGTAGCGTCAAAATAAAAATGTAACTCCGATTTTCATGGAGTAGACACACTCGGAAATTTATTTGTTTGAAATTTTCCATTTTTGTTGATAGAAAACCCCTGTTTATAGTTAAATATTTTCTTGTTGATAGTGATAGCAATGCTTTGGAATTTTGATTTTGTGGGAGGGGGATGCGTGCTGTAATATAGTCCGTTTGTAACTATTTGGGTTCACCTGTCAGCCAATTGATAATTCACATTCTCCGACGAAACACATGAGCATTGAGATGTATCCTTTTGATATCCCTCAGCAATTTACATGAATTTTTAGTCATTCATAGCGTTTAAGGCTCGCTATGTGTCGCATGGCTTCTAAAATTAGGACGTAAAGGAGATATATTACAGTTGCATCCTGTGATGGGAGTGCTTGAGAATACTCCGCCATTTTAATGCTATTTGTGGTGCTAATTTGCTAGTGGAAGTAGTCTACACACCGAATGCATATCAGGCCATACGTAAGAATGACCAAGAGTTTTTTGCACAGTAGAGGATTCACCCATAGAAGGCTTCATAATGACAGGCCTTGCGGCGAATTTTTCCTCTGTGATTAAGCAGCTTATCAGTGAGAACGATATTTTAATGGACTATGGATTTGCTCCAACACTGCATCCGTATGGGCTACGAATTCTTGCTGCAATCCTAAAATAAAATTTAAGGAGGAATGTGCCCAGACTTAGAGTACTGTAACAATATTTTTGCGCATTAGACTTACATTTTGAAAACATTCTTCTCGCGTTTAAGGGGAATATGGCTATCAGCAAAAAAAATCCATTTTCATGAATGGCCACGTGGGGGCTATACTTTACAAAAATCTTATCTAGAGAGTGTGATAAAACATTATTTTTCAGTTTGCTATTAGCCTCATAGAGCTCTCCTTTTTTTATCTGCGTAGTTTTCTAATATACAAACAAGAGTAGCTGCATTTTTGATAGGGACTACAGGCCGATGAAAAAAAGACGAGTCCAATAGAATGCTGCTATAAAATTTCATAGAAAAGCCTCAAATAAACGCATTGCTTCTCTCTATCATGGCATGGTCATGCAGAACGATTCAGTGTATTCAAGTATCGCACTGTATTCCTTGCTGTCCAGAGTGGTCCCCTTGGTATCTTAGGATAGCCGTTACTCCTGTGAATCAAACGGATGAAAGCGTGTCTTACTGAAAAGATTGGTATTTCTATTAAACCCCTTCTTGTATGTCCAGGAAAGAAAATATAAAATACTGAAGAATCTGGCAGCCACTTGAAGCAAAGAAGCGGTAATGTTTTGCTTTCTTCCAGCATTGGATTCTCCCCGATCTCATTGATTCATCAGGAGGACAAAAATACCGTGTCTATCCATTCCTGGATACGCGGTGTTTCTATCTCATGGATAAGGGGAGATTAATTAGGGGGAGGAGGTTGAAAGAGAAAGTTTCCATTCATATTTTCCCGAACATTTTTAGGAACGGAATAGGGGAAACGGACTGTATAAAAAACACCAAAAAAATTAATTAAACGATGTTAAGACCCACATAAAAATGGCAACCAGACAAATATAGAGCTGTTCACAGCATCATAACAAAATGAATAACAAAGGCTGCTATTTCTTCAGCAAAACGTATTAAAGAAATATACACACAATTTAGAAATATACAAACAATTTAAGTACATCAAAAGCCATGCATAGCATTCAAACTAGCGGTAAGTATAGTCTCACCCTGCATGCGATATCTGGGCTCAATTGGCAAAAAAGGGGAGAATCCTTGCGGTGGAACTGCTCCACGAGAGCCTCCATGATGAACAAAGGATACTGGAAGAGGGCGTGAATACTGTATAGGAGAAAAATGATTACCCAGGGTAGGGAGAACATACGGCGAAGATGCGCTTGGATAAAATTGAGGGGGAAGATCAGGAGAAGGAGTGTAATATTGAACAGGAGAGGAAATCTCATGATTAAAGTTTGGCAGCATGCTGGGGTGAACCGGGGCATTACTGTTTCTCCAATGAATATGATTCAATGGATTATTAGCTGAGGGGGGATGAGACGTCATAGAAAAAGGGAGAGGGCGCCTACAAAAATAAAATACAAAAATGTTTTGTAAAGGAAGCAACATGCATTAAAATGCTATTCAAATAACAACTTTCTGCTTCAAATTAATTTTTGTTGAGCTTTCCATAAACCCACAATAACAATCAAAAGAATAGATAAAACCAGCAAAATGCATACTTTTTTCATAATGCAAACGAATACATATGCATGACGCGTAATATAACCAAAGAAAAGCGAAGATGCGACAACAGAAGATGAAATGCTGACTGAGAAAGTCTTTCTAAAAAAATACAAAATATTCCTAATAGTAAATACTGCGAGTGATGGAACAAAACTCGTCAAAAATGTTACTTTGACACACTTACAACTCTGAGAA
Organism: Cardiosporidium cionae; assembly: GCA_015476325.1. Classification (NCBI taxonomy): domain Eukaryota; phylum Apicomplexa; class Aconoidasida; order Nephromycida; genus Cardiosporidium; species Cardiosporidium cionae. The sequence goes on along the minus strand of JADAQX010000217.1, from coordinate 13,274 downwards.
AATTTTCAAAATTTCTTTCTGCAAAGAAAAACTGCGTCATGTTAATCATACAAAGAGACAAAGAACGGAAAATAGAAAAGCACTAATAGTAATGACAAATCATTGTGTGAACCAATAGACGAACTGTCAACGCCTAATAATCCATATGATCAGCTTTGTGCATACTACTTCATTTTTATCAGTGACGGAAAGTAACATACAGTGGCTTCGAGTGAGGATTCCTGCTTTCTCCTCCCGTAGGATGTGGAGGAGGGATAAAGCCATGAAATTGCTCTGGAGGGGAATGTCGTGCGGATCTTTTATCCGTAGAATTAGGTGGACCAGGAAAATATCCGTCCTCTACTCGGTTGCTCTGAGTGACCGCTTTGTCATGATAAGAAGAAGCCATTTGATGTTTTGTTTCGTTTCGTTTTTCAAAAGATTTCGTCCTGGAACAATTTCCTGCTTGAGTAGAAGTTGTAGTATTCATAGGAATAGAATCAAGTTCTTCCATGGAACGATCTGTAGGGGATAAATTGGTATCGGATATGGGGCTAGAAATGTCCAAAGTATTTAATGTATTCCCACTCTCTTTAGCATGGAGAGCAACGCGGGGAGAAGATTTTGGAACCATCTTACCAAAATTATCATTAGAACAGTTGGATGGCCCTACATTACCAGAAGTGTGTGTCTGAGAGAACGGAGAGCTACGCTTTTGTTCAGCTGAACGTGCATGGTATCCAATATGCAAAGAAAGGAGAGGAGAATGGGACGAAGTTACTGAAGAATTGGTACTCATAGTATCTGCTGGATTGGGTAATAAATCTCGAGTAACGGCGGCATCCTTCAACTTTGAAGGGGTAGGGAGAGCAGCGTTTTGTCCCGATGAAGAAAAAAGATTGGCGCGCTCTCCTCTATATCCAACATGCCGTACATTGCGAAGGGATGAAAGGGAAGATTCTACTCTGTCGGACACCGTTCTTGCCTTTACTTTTGGACGAAAAGAGTTGGTAACTTCATTATTACCACAGTCTAGCACATAAAAATAACGACAAAAACCTGCTAGTATCAAGAAATTTTAGGTGAAACAGCCTATAGACCCTTGCAAACGTTTGAAAAAAGTAAAAACATGAAATGGGTATAAATCCCACGCCTATCAGGAAAAAGAGCATTAAAAAATACATATTTTACAAAAACACATCACACTCTCATAGCCTACCGTGCGAATAATCTCATTAAATGTGCAGAAAATGGCGTAGAGAAAATTTAGTATGCATCACAACAAACATACAACTACAAAAAGACAAAACTGTGTGGCACGAAAATGTAAAAAATCATCATGAGCCGCAGCATCAAAGCCATTGATACTCTTTCGGTTGCAATGAAAGATTCTACTAAAAAATTATCACCTCAAATGAAATTACGCACTCAAGTACATTTTTCAAAAATTCTTTCAACACTAAACAGAGCCTGTTTAATACTGTAAAACAGAGGCCATCTACAAATCAAAGTCATTGCTCAGGAAACACCATAAAAAACCTTATACAGCTAACTTTTCACACCATTGCACAAACAGCCAACCACACGAAGTAAAATTTCTCTGTATGCTACAACGCCTCTTCTCATGTGTTCCCGGCGGCAGGAAGTCCCCGTATGAAGAGTATTCAAAAAATAATGTTCTATGCTGTGGTAGCAAGGGTCTACAAAAATTATTTGGAGGAAGTAAAATCTATTAATATACCTGCAGGAGGCGATTTTGCAAATTGCTCTTCTAATTGATCGGGGAAAAGAACCGAGGACGATGCCACTTTTGAGGTAGAAGCAATGGAAGAAGTTTGTTGCTGAACTGATGCAGGTTGAATCCGACAGCATTCTACGTTTTGCTGCTTTTCAGGCAAACCAACATCTGCTCCATGCATACTTTTGCTTAGAGAGGAGCAATTCTTTCCTTCGTTTTCACTCTGAACAGATGCACTCTGTTTTTTCGGTATCCGAAAATGATTTAAAAATGCTTCACTACGCAATCTAAAAGGTTGTCTAACGCTTAAAGGATTATTTTGACGCAGCTGAGATTCACTGGCGCTTTTTATACTTTCTAATAAACTGCCATTAAAGGCAGTTGCACTATAGCTAGACGTTGTTTCCATGGAACAAATCGGGGCAATGGGAGGAGTGGGCTGCTTTTTATTGGAAGAATTCCGTTTTTTCCGCTTTCGATTTTCCTCACCTTGAATAGATCTCTTTCTACCCTTGCGTGATATATCACTCTTTTCGATAGAAACAGGTATTTCTATTCCTTTCAACGGGACGGGGTCAGAGTGAATTCCAGCTCCACTATTAAGCGCATTTGCTTTAGTATCGATGAATTTGAAACTGGGAATGACCTCATTAGTACCAGTATCAGTGATGTTTTCTTCTGAGAAAGCAGTTTCTAAGTTGCTAAAAATTGAATGCTGGTTCTCTCGAGCACTGCCTCCACTGTTTTGTTCCTGCGAGAATAAAGTTATAGAAGTTGAGGGGTAGCTGCCACACGAAGCATTAGCAGTCGCATAACCGTCCTGACATAACACGCCTAATTCACTGAAAGTATCGAGCTTCGGAGTAGAAGAGGTCATCTCCACAGGAGTAGCAAATGATTTTGCTACAGTTTTAGTTTCAGCCTTACAAATTTCATCATTTTTACGTAGTATGGGGGACAAGGCACTTTCAACTTTACTTTTCCTTCTTTCTGTAATTACGGAGTCACTGATTGGCGATGGTTCATACAGAAGGGAACGGAAAGAAATGCTTGGGGTATCCCCTAACTGAGGAGAGAGTACCTCAACAGAACTTGAATGAAGTAGCTCTCCATTTAGGTTCAAATACTTGGAAACATTAAGAACTCTTTCGCGTAGGAAGACATTTATTTGCTCACGGAATGAAGATTCCTGTTGCGGTAGTACGTTTCCGACACATAATCCATTACTGAGGCGGAGTGTTTGATGTGACATGAAAGAGAAAAGAATTTCTTGATATTTGGCCTGAAAGAGGAGAAGGGTTGATTCCGGATCCAAAGATGATTTAGGATCGAAATTGATTAAACGGTCCAACAAGCCGTCCAGCACATTTGGAGCGTTCCACATTTTATGGAGTGATGCTAGTTTGTATGAGTTTGTATGAGATCCTGTGCTGTGGCTGTGAGCAATTTGTGTGGGATGTTCATGCAGTTTCATCCTTGAAAGAAAATTCGTAAACTGAGCGGGTCTCTGTACGACCGGGGAAACGGATGCTTGCAACTTGCAAAAGTCTGCACCCCTTATGGGACAGTTACCCGGTTGAAAAGATTTGTGTTTGCCTACAGAAATGTCAGATATACAGTTAGAGGGCCCTATTTTGCATGTTGTCAAAACTGGGCTGATGCATTCTTTTGTTGATGCAGGAGAATCTCCATCGCCTAGTTCCACTGAATCAGCATCCTCGAGGAAGCGTCGATTTGGTTTGGGTATGCGTTGGGAACGACGAATGCTGCCCCCGGATTGATCAGGATGTGATAATTTAGCAACTTCATGAATTTCATCCCCACCTGTTTTTGCGTGATTATCGCCTTCCCCATCTTCCTGAAAAGAAGCATTTAGGGTAGCGGAGGATATTGAGGAAAAGGATGGAAAAGAGGTCATACTATAATTTTACATAAGCAAGAAGCCTAAAGGAGCGCTGACTCAACACTCCATATGCGTTCTACTCTACAAAAACCAAACTTCGAAGAAGTTCAGCACAAATTTTGAACTGCGGTATTTTTGGCCATGACAGTAGAGAGAAGCAGTATTGCGCTTAATGCAGGCTTTTGTTAGCAATTGAATAAAAAACTCTTATCATCAAGACAGATCGACAGGACAAAACTACGAATTTTGCAGATACTCAATTTCAACTAGTTACACAGAGACGTGAAGAAATGTTTTTGAAGCATCGCAAGCTGGAATGTCTCGCATGCTGAAAATTGTCTGCTTTTAAGAAACTTTTCAAACGAGACTGACCGATTTTCTGGTGTGCCTAAACATGCTTCTATGTGTGTACATACATGGCGAAGCAGTCAAATAATTAGTAAATATTACTTTCTGGGTATTACTGAGAATTAGCAAACATACAATACTTCGTAAAAATTGTAATTACGCTTAAATTTGTTACCGCATGTTATTCTTGGCTTCTTCCATATTGCTCAATGTTATAGCTGTTAGTTTCTATACCTACAGGTATTTCGCATATTGCATCCACGAGGAAAGGTAGCAATACAAAGTTGAATGCAAGTTATTTTTATGGCAATGTCACCTGAAAACCCAAATATAAATAATTTGTTTGGAAATATAAACATAACTCATTAGTTTTGCAATTTGTTATCGTGCAATAAAGCATATTTTTGTCTGAACTCAAGGGGAGTAGAAATTACAAGCTGCCTTTAAAGTACCGAAAGAATTAAGTATAGGAAACATTTTCATCCCTCTCATAGGCTGCATGAATTGCATGAAGATGAAAGGTCATGTCATTTTTATCTGATTTAATAAGAAGTGTTAAATCTGTCAACAGTTTTTCTCACCGCATTCGTCACGGGATATTTAAAGGATGGCCAAAATCCGTGCGCAAACTTTTTTTGAGACATTTACATTATTTGTTTCTTCTATAAGGTAGCCACAGCTTTCAAGATTTTCAAGTAGCTGCTCAATGGCATACATAATTCCTCTTTACGCTGTGTACTCAGCTACAGAGTATGAATCTACAGTGCATTTTCAATACAATAACCAACAGAATGTAAAATCCATCCCAAGCATACACACTTTGCAACGTGGAAACATATGGACATTCTTTAGTTGCTACATTCCGTTCAATCTGTTCTCAGACATTTAACTCTTATCAGCACAGCTCTAAATAAAATTCGTACTAATCAGAAGGCAAGCGTATCCAAGCTAGAAATAGAATATTACAATACTTTAGTGCGCAACATTCTTTCAATGAGCAATCTGCTAAGTTGCTTGTAATGTAAGGTAGCATCATACAGAGACATATCAATAGTTGAAACTGCCTTTTTACACTTGGTAACTTTTCCTGATGCCATGCTTATAGCTGGTTTTTTTCATTTTCCATAGTTCTTTCCTATTTGCTTATGACTTATGCGACAACTTTGAATCCCAAACAAACGTTCTGAAATACCAGCATTATAACTTTTCTGGCTTTTTTCCTTCTCATCTCTAACGTCTGTAACCAATTCTAGGTTTATAAGCGCATGAATTAAGTCCCTCCCAATAACTACGAAACTAACTCCCTGCGGGGATGATTTACACAAAAACCCGAAACTGTACTTGATCTGATCATTGCTCTAGCATACCCACGAGCTTATTTACTCCTGAAAGAGAGTATGCACTGTAATTACTTTTGGGAACAATAAAATTCTTGATTGAATATAAGGAGTATTATTGATGTTACCTTATTGCGTTTCCTGTATTTTTTTGTAAAAATACAGCGGCATATTGTTTTGTCACATTTCGTTATAATTCTCTCAGTATAGATTTGAATATTGCATTATTCCTTGCTGTGCCAAGTAGATTATTTCTACAAAAAATTATAGGCTCTGCGAGCATTTGCACACCAGTTCTGTGAGAGGTGACGTTGAGAAGGAAAAGTGATAATAAGTTCTCATATTGTTTACAGCTGAGACCTTGGGGCAGCATGCTTTCAGAATTGTTTGATAACCGCAATTGATCTCTAAAAGTTAGTCCTTACATACTTGCCATTAGAGCAGGACCGCAGTATATTATTGAGTTGAGTTCGAGCCAGACATGTAAATAAACCGGGAAAGAGGAATTGAATAGGTGAAAGGAGTTTTTAGGGATTGATTCAGCGAAGAGTGTGATGCTCTTTAAGGTGTCATATATGATCGACAAAAGATCCCTTAGAGCAACCAGTTACAGAGCTCTGATTTTTACTTTTATTCTGTTTTATGGAAGATTAACGTTAAAGTAAGCAAACAGATTGTAAATGGTTAACATACTAACGCCCTATACCTTGTTAATTCGTTCACAATATTAAAAAATTAAACAAAAATCAGAGTAAACCACTATAGTTGCAGCTTGCAACTGACAAAACCAGGCGGTTAATTAATTACCAAATACAAACACACTTCGAACAATACAAGAGATTACGAAATAGTACTGTTCGCATTCAATTCAGAAAAATTGACGCTATGGGGAAAGCGTATTGATTCATCGAAGGCTGTAGTAGCATCCCCTCCAAATGCCATTGCAGGGCTTGCATACGCTAGCATTCCAAGTGAGTCAGCTCTCATTTTCTTATACGAAGTTTCAGCACGCTTGTGAATTGCTGTGCTTAAAAAAAATTGCTGTTTCCATTCTTTAGGTAATTTCTCAAGTTCGTTTCCTAAGGATAGCACAGCACCACTTCTTAATGCGTTTATTTCCAAATCCATGTCAGCTGGGTAATCAGACTGCTTTACCTTCGAGCATCGTAATGGTCGAATAGCTTTCAGTAGCGCTTTTCCCTTCATACTATTGTCTACCATCTCTTCTTCCATTTTTATTCCATTCACCATAGATGGTGATGCGCCATTCTGTTTTACCATAGGGTCAAATTGAAAGCTGTTCGCAGGATTTGATGCAGAGTATTCACTTGACATGTTATAAACACCTTCACTTGCATTCCTACCATTATTTCTTGTGTTAAAATCAGTTTCACTCATACCATTTGCGCCAGTCAAACACGTATGCAGAGGATTATTTTCATCTAGACAAGCAGCGGGGGCCGGAAATGTAGTTGGAGCTATTTCATTAAATCGCTTCAAACCAGGCAAGCTACCAGTAGTTCTCACGTGGCTCTCAGATGGGGAGCGATTCTTTTTAGATAAATGTGCATAAGAAGAGACTGATGACAAGTTTCGCCGAAGATTTCGTGGAAGTGGTGGAGAGCGTGTCCAAGATTCTAAAAGATTTACATCACCTGTTAATCGACCAAATGCTAAAGGGTCATCGCAATCGGCATACATACATAAATTGGGCTTAAAAAAATGCAATTGATTTGCTCCATCAGAGGAGATACAACATAGTCCACAACCTTGTGTGCAAAAAATGAAATCACTGCCAAGCACTCCTTCTGCAGAGGATGCATGCCCACCATGCATGCAAGTCAATCGAGAAAACATATGTAAGTACTCTTCCTGTTCTCCCGCAGGACCACGTAAAACGTTCCAATATTTTGATTGAAGAAATGCATCATTTCCACTGTAGATATCCCTAGAAAGCCTCCATAACGCTAAGAATGACCCATTGGAAGATTCTTTGTTAGTAAATGGCTCTCCATAATGTACACCCAGAAATGTGTGACCTATCCATTGAATCTTAAGTACAGGGTGATGCCGATTATGATACTCTAATACGTTTCCAGTAGCAGGGGAGAGTAATCCAGCAACTGCGGCTCTACCGTTTCTCTGCAAGGTACACAAATCTGCATTTATCTCTGCAGAGCTTGTATCGTGCGAGGTGCTTGCAACATTTGACAAATATGCATCTGATGATGTGGGAAATGATGAATATCGCAAATCGTAGATCTTTACTAAGCCGAATTCATTTCCATAAGCAATAATATAAGGATGCTTTTGATTGACAGCTACTGATAAAAGCGGAAACATGCTTACACGTTGCATGCAGAAACAGCGGATGGTTTCAGGAATATCTGTAGTGTACCAAGAAATACAAAACAAGAGATTTTGATACCTTGCAAACAAAATTATACTATTAAATGAAGTGTGCTCCCTCATTCCAAAGGAATAGAAAAGAAAATGATTAAATTCACTTGTTCTACTCAAATGCGTACATGCAACAAAGTACTAGAAAAAATTACAAAGAATTTTCTCATACAAACTTACTACATTTTTTTCCTACAATGAAAAAAACTAGTAAACGTAACAAACCGGGAGCTATGAAATTTGATATTTTCCAGATACGAAGATATCCGCCTTCATCACAAGTAACGAATTGGGGATAAATTTGAGAAATAGAATTTCCACTGCAATAACCAGGGATCCCAGATATTCCTGTAGGTGCACATCCTATTGGAAAATATCCACTACAAATAGGAGTGGACTCTACGCACTTCTCCCTATTCTCGATATAGGAGGAAATATCAAAAATGAAAATCTTCCCAGCACATGTAGACGAGGCTGAAAGAAAAGAGTCTGTCGGAAATTTTTTTTTTTTTTCATCTTCACTTACAAAAGCAATTACGACCCCAATATGCGTGGGGAGAATCTGCTTAGAAGCGGAATATCTAGTATAAACAAAACACGTCGAGGCTCTGTGCATGTCAAGGCAACGGCGTTTAGAAGAGCATCTAAAGCCAGTTCCGTACTGAAAAGCAGTTATTTTTTCATCTTTTTGTAAAATTCCTAAACGTGTAGACTCAAAAATACAAATCGCAGAGGTAGAAGTAATGCAGAAGTCAGACATTGCATTCTCATCCAGTGTGGATGAAGCAAATTGCATCGATTGCAGATTCTGAGATGCCTTCAGTTTGGCTATTTCTTCATGAATCCACGTAGTTAAATCATATACAGAAAACGTAAAATCAGAAAATAAAAGAGCCACCAAAACTCGGGGTTGCGTATTAAGCGCGTTGCCATACAGGCGACCTTTGTCGCTGGTGGTGGTCCCACATTCCTCTACATGCCTATCAGCTACCAGAAATGTGAAACCTGTCACAAGCATACTTATGGTATGCTTTTGCAATTTTAGTGGATGCAATGCCGTCACAGGAAAAGCTCCAGCGAAATTGCAAGCTACACTCGGAGTATCGATACAATGGTTACTCGAAATAATTTGAGCATCGTTACTAGATATAACTGGACCATACTCAGAAACTTCTCGATTGTTTTCAGTATGCTTAACAACAGATTCAGACAAGCCTATAGGTTTCCAAACGCAATGAACTGCAAGAAATTGTTCGTTTGGAATTCGTTGAAGTGTTAACACGGTTTTCCATATTCCATTTCTCGGATGCGGAAATGAAAAAGGTAAAAATTTGCAAAATACTGCCGTTTGCTTTAATACAGTTGTAGCCAAGTGGGAGTAAGCAAACATTAAAGTGGTCTTGTGCATATAAAGAATATCGTCCGTCTATAGACAAGTAGAACAAAACAAACTTGCTAAGACGCATCGGTTATATGATCCACATCTATTGAACCAGATTCATATGTATGCATGCTTAAACAATGGCGAACCAGCCATCAAAAGACTTGCATGTATTTCCAGGTTGGGAACCGCATTATTAATACAGGAATGTATAAATTTATATTTACCTCTGCAGGTGTCCAATCGTAATAGAGTTCGGGATGTCGAAACCAATCTAAGTGAACCATTCCTTTTTCTCTTGCAGTCCACTCATGTTTAACTCGTTCCTCCTCATTTTTGTAAATTAGCCGAACACGCTTCAATTCACAATCGATAAATTCATGGTCAAACTCATCAAAAGCTTCACCTTCAAGTCCTTTAAGCTCTGACGGTAGACAAGGATTATCTTCATGCGTTGTTGGGCTTGAACGTGTATTTTGTTTCGGCTGCACGATTGGATCGCTTGGAGTACATAAAATGCCACCGGAGTTATCCATGTTGCGTTCTGGATAGTTAGTGGGGCATTATCTACTTTCACAATCTCAAATGCAAAAGGAAAACGAGAAGTAATTTACATTTCTGCAGTAGTAGTCTTTTAAACGATATTTTTCAATCACAATATATGAATATACGAAGAATCACTAAAAAGCACTTATAAGGATCGGTAGAAGTCTTTAGTACTGAGAGAGTGCTCTAGTTTACATAAGAATGCAGCAAAGTCGAGCTCTGGGGAGCAGCGATGAATCGCAATGACAATTTTCATCAAGTAAATGCATTAGTAAGTCACAATATGGAACATTTTTCATAAGAAAACAGATTCGTTTCCTCGCTTCTCGATCTAGTATGGTGCACACACAGGCGGTGTTTACATATGTCTTATATTTCTTGTCGATTGCGCAAGGAAAGGCAACAAAAATAGTCGAATGTCGCTCTACTAGTTACTGTTTTTGTGAGCATGCAGCTCTATTACCTGTAACCAAGGAGCATAGGGAGCATAGTGCAGTACTATTGCCTTTTTAATTATCTTTACTTAGATCAGCTTACTCCATAAACCATGAAATGAAGTTGATACATCCATAGAAGCATGACACCTTAATTGCCGTGCTTCTGTCCGTTTCATGCTACTGAGTAAACTCGAAGGACCCTAGCGCCTAAAAGTTTGTAGCGGCAGGGATATCGTACAGTTGGGAAAAATTGAATTGACAAATACGAAATGGTGTTTTGTTTTATAATTCTTTGCTATTTGGATGCATTTTTGAATATCAATGTTATATGATAAGTGGGGCTTCCCGATCGCTGGTATGAAGGGGTGCGCTTGCGCTCTTGCACGGTTATACATATCCAAAATGCTAACACATGCACACTCCCACTTCGAATTACTCTATCAATCGTTAGGTTGCTAGGTAAATTTCAGAGAAATTACAAGCGCTTGAAATACATAAGCTACTTTGACTTTGGCCCTTTTTGATGGAGGTCTACGCAAAGTCATGATTCCTCGTTACAAATTTATTAACCAAAATGATTTGCTAAACAATAGTTGATTGCAATAATCCAATCGAAGGCAACGCTATTACTTTTAATAAAGAGAACATTGAAAAAGTCAATATGAATTCTTAAAGATAACTAGTGTTGAAATAACCAAAGTTCACTTAGTATCAATTGTACATTCGACAAAAGTTACCCTGTTAAACAAAAATAGCTTTTCGCAATATGCTTATCATATCAGTAGTGCGAAAAAAAGTTTCAAAATGGAGCTTAGGCAAATATTTTCTACAGCAAAAATGCATTACCTTTTCACGATAAGTTAGCTTGTCGAATTGTGGGATTTCTTCAACAGTTACCAAACTTGGGTTTGAGCCAAAAGAACATTGCTGGAATAAAGTTAGAATTTGCTTAGGGATATCTCAATGTAACTTCAGCAATAGTGTAACAGCGGTATCGTGACAGAGCGAAACACCTATTCTTAATTAATGTTATATATTGTTATAATTATTTTACCGTTATCAAAATCACCTTTTCATTACATAATTTTTTTCCTTACATTAATTAAGCCAACAATCCGCAGTTTCCCTGTTTCCCCTCGAAGGGTATCACAGTGCATATAAAGCGATGCAACAGCATTGAGTCGCAATATCGAACAATCGAAATTATGGAACAATTTACCCCATGTTTCCCGCAACTAAGATGCGCTCATTTCTACACCGTTGAGGAAGAGAATGAGAGAGTAGTAACAACGTAGAGTTAGAAGTAAGAATTCCTTTAGGTTTTTTTTCTCGTAAGTAGATGCATGAAGGAGTGAATGGTTTTTCCTATTCTCTTACTTGGTCACGCAAACAGTAGTTATAACTGTAGAATAAGTTTATGTTTCATTATATGAATTAGAAAAAATACCCTCCTTACAAACTAAATAGAGTCAACCTATTTAATACCCTACTGCATAAAAGAACTATTTCAGCCGAAGCCTTTAGTATACGACTGGCAGAACGTGAGAATTCTGGTTTCACCAACTCATGAAAAACGCCACGTTCACAATAGTGCTAAAGAATCTTGAAACTTATTCCACAGACTTAAAAGAATGCTTAGTTTAAAAAGATATTATGTAGAAGTTATCAGTGAGATAAAAATCGCCTGTAGTAGTGTATGGTTTTTTCTTTAAAAAAAGGCAGCCCTTAAATTTTTTTCTTACAATAACAAAAAATACAGGATAATGCCACTATTTCAGAGGATATCTGAGAGTTTTTTGCATCATTAGATAAAATTAAAATTATAGCTAGCTTCTCTATTTGCTCAGAAAATCCTCTCAAAGTTTCGAAACAAATATGTTAATGTGCTCTCAAACTTTTTGAATATGCGTTATTTTTTGCTTTGAGCTGCTTCCTTCGGTGTGTCTATGGTAGAGAAAAAATAATTAGTAACTGCGATCTTGCCTAAGTCTAAACTTTTTAAAATAAGTGGAGTTATAAGGTAACAGTACCACGTGTAAGCACGGTTAATGTAACAAGTAAATAATTGTAGCATACTTGAATCATGTAGGTATAGGAATGATATTATATTTATGATAGGCACGTAATAATTAAGTAATCGTATATGTTTATGATAGGTACGTAAGGACTAAGTAGCTGCTTAGATAGGAATTAGTTGATGCAAGAATTGAATGAATGACCTGATTATTATTAGGCATAGAAAGCAAATCGACTGGGCCTGTATTTGAGTGGACGCAAATACAACTGATGCTCGGCGAACTGCAACATGCATATACACCAGACGTAATACATAACCAATGAAAGTGAATACAGAATCGGAATTAGAGTTAGCCTTTTAGTCAGTCTTTTTCTTTAAATTATTTTTATTAATGCTTGATGAGAAAATATACACCAATTTACTTCGACAATTATGCTATAATTACCGTCGCAATATAAATAACAAATTAAATATTTCTCTTGCTTGGTTAACTTATATATAAATTTCTCAGCAATCTTGTATCGTTGGTGATCAGTTCTTGTCACAAGTTTTTTTATATCAACTTGGCTACTGCATCATGTAAAACAAACTCTAAACCTATCATAGAATCTTATTTATAAAAATAAGCAATTTCTACGCAATACAGAAGATCTCCCCTAATCTTCACTTTCACAGTTAGATAGAGTTAACAAATATCCTTCAAACACTGAAATGCTTCCAACTGTTGAGTTAACTGGGATTCCTGTTATGATAAGAAAGAGGATCAATTTATTTCCAGTTGAATTTACACTCCTTAAATTTAAATGTAATCGCAATGCTAATATGAGTCAATATCAACAAATAGTTGATTATTTATATTGTAATGATTATATACACTGCGTGAACAAGTCGTGCATGCTTGTTTTTGTCTAGTTCTGTTTGCTTATTCTTATCTTTAAAAAAATATGAAATTAGTGTGTCGATATTAAATAGTAAGGTATAGTTACTCTAGAATGAATGGGTTATATACCTTATATGACTTAGAGTGAATTAGTTTTCGTTGTTAGGAAATTATATCCCCCTTGGATACAAAAAAGCGCTGAACCAGGTAGATAGCTAGTTCTTAAATGCAGCTTTTTTTTTATAGCCAAAACTGTAACAATCCTATTACATGGTAGTTAATGTAAGGGATCGAGCAATTCTATAACT
>JADAQX010000216.1:0-67487 GCA_015476325.1 Cardiosporidium cionae | reverse complement strand
AGAGAAATGAAAGAAGATGAGATTAGAGAGAAATGAAAGAAGATGAGATTAGATGAGATGAGAGAGAAATGAAAGAAGATGAGATTAGAGAGAAATGAAGGAAGATGAGATGAGATGAGAGAGAAATACATTGAAATAAAATAAGACATGCAATGAGAGAAAGAATTTCAGAGAATTTTGTTTATAAAGGAACAGAGAGGGAACAACAAAGATTGGAAAGGAGAGTTCTTGTGTGCATCCTGTGAAAAATAAATTTTGAATAGATGTGTAATTTCTTCTAAGCAAAAGAAATATTTTTGGATATCTCTAAATGTAGATGTTTCATTGACGGCGTTTCAAATCTTGTAGTGTGTGGATTTCTTTTATTTCTTTCTTCATTTATTTTTTTATTCATTTTTTGTATTCTCTCTTCTTTTCATTTCCTCTAAATGGTTCTTTAGGAGAGTGACGAAGAACCTTCAATGAGTGACTCAGAAGAAAGTCTACGAAATGGCAGTCAGAGTGAAAGTGAATTGGATTCAGAAGTTTTATCTTCTGAGGATGAATTCAAACATTCTTCTAAAGAAACCCTTCCTTCCTCTTCTTCTCATAAACGTACGAAAGGACCCTCCCAGAACCGCACTGTACGTACAGCCACCGATCTCTCTCTTCCTTCCTCCTCTCCTTCTACCGTATTTCTCAACTCCAAGAGTTCGTCTGCCTTTAGAGCTTCTTCATCTGAGGCTTCCTCTCGTCCACCTCTTGAGGAGGGTGCCTCTTCATCCTCTCTTTTTCTTGAAAGAAATAAAGAGGATAGATTTTCTACTCTGAAGATTTCCCCTGTAGAAACTTCTTCTCATCCATCCTCCCACCCAGAGGGGAGAAATTCTGCAGGTGATGCCTTCTCTAAACCCATCGAACGGATGTCTCTACTTGAACGTATACGAAATCGTTCTTCAAAAACATCTGATGGAATGAATGAACGCAAGAAAGTTCAATTAACGTTAGAAGATATTTTTGGACCCTCCAAGAAATTCCCAGCTGTTTCTCCTTGTAAGATGGAGTAGGAGAGAGAAGGAGATATGTGAGGAGAGAGAAGGAGATGAAACTCATAGAGGACGGGATGAGAGGAGACACGAAGGGGAAAAAATATATGAGAAAGAGTATACAATTTTTTTTTTATAATGGAAATCGAAATAAAGAGGTGATAAGAAGATTAAAATCAGAAATCGTAGAAAATCAAGGAAAACTAGAATAAGAGAGGCTTCTTGTGTGCAATTTTTAATACCCTTCTTTGTATCTTCTTTTGCTTTTATGAGTAGATAGAGTGGAATCCAAATTCTGGATAGCTTTCTGTGTTTTATATTTTTATAAAAAAAATTTTGTATGTAGCCTATGAAGATTCCATCTCTTCTATACCTGTTGATGATTCTTTTGAGGTTTGATTTATATTTTTCTAATGTTTATGTGTATATGTTTTCCATTTTTTATGATCACACTCTCTTCTCTCATTCCTGGCAATGCCTCATTAAATTTTCGAAAAAAAATTCTCTTCTTATCTATTTTTATGGCTTTATAGAGGGATGTATTTTCATTTCTCTGTTTTATATATATTTTAAAGATGCATTCTTTTTTGTTTAAAGGATACCTTAGTGTATTTATTTTCCTCTCTTTATCATTATTTTGTAGAAAGTAGTGAAGATTTCCTCCTCCTCTTCTCCTCCAACCTCTACCCTCTCTCTTCTCTCTGCCTCTTCTTTAAATAATCGTTCCAATGGAGTAAGATATATAATTTTATTATTATTTTATTAGAGACTCTCTGCTTTGAATATGTAAATATTTCAGAGCCATGAATTATTGAATTATTTATGTTTAAAAATATTTACATTTTTCATAGTTTATAGAGAATTTATTTCCATATACAGTCTGTATCTCTAATAGATTTCTCTTTTCTTACGAATTTATTTTTTTTTCTCTTTGGCTGTTATTTTTTATTTCAGAAATCTTCTCTGAATGCCTCCAAAGCCATTCCTAAGAAATCCTTCTCAAATGCTTCAAAGAAACGCCTTATTTCTCCCCTTAAAAGTGAGGAGAAGAAGAAGAAGTGTGTGTGGAGGATTTATCTATTGAAAGAATTGTAGAGAAATTATTTTACAGTGTGAAATTATAATTTAAGAACACACAGAGTGTCACAAAAATTTTCACTGAAATTCCCTCTACTATTTTGTAAAAAAAAAAAAGAAGAGAAAAATTCCATTTATATACACTCTCTCTGGTTTTACAGTGTAAATAATGTATATATCCCCCTTTAGGATTACATTCGATCTACTCTCTCTCTCTTTTTTTTTAAAATTAGTTTTTAATATTATTTATTTGATAGGCAGTACTTCTTCAAAATCTATGAATGGCCCCCCTTCCAAGGTAATTTGTTTATAAGTAAACTTAATTTTATATTTTTTATCAAATTTTTTGAAATTTTTCATACAAAGATGTTTTGAAAGGATATCCTCATCTGTGTTACATGAATGTTTGTTGTATTCTCAGAAATCAAGGACATTATTGGATAGTTCTTCTTCAGATGAAAATGGAAGTGTGTGTTCTGAATCCTTGGTAGGGAAGTTTTTACGAAACATTTCTCTCTCTCTATATCCTGTTTATTAATATTATAAAAAATAATTGTATGAAAAAGTGAAGATTTACAAAACACATGTAGATACCCTTATGAAAGAGATGCGTTTGTGAAGGGAGGAAATATTTAGCAAACTGTTTTTGAAATCCAATGTATGGGAGAGAAATATATTTTTTTATTCATCAAAGATTATTTTTGTGTTTGCATTTTATCTTCTTCTTTCATTGTCATGAAATCTTATTTTATATCGTTTTTACATCTATAGACCTCTCCTAAGATGATTTCTGAGAAGGCCAACGTAACAGAAAAAGGTAAAATAGGTGTAGTAATCCGTGTATGTACACTCGGTGTGGGTGAATTTTCTAGAAAATTGAAAATTTTGTGAAAGTTTTTTCATTGCTTCCTTGGCCATGTATATGTGTATGTTTTCAAAAAAATTTCTGGTGGACTTTATTTTTGGTTATTGGCTACCATTTAAGATAATAAATATATAGGCTGAAGAAACATTTGCTATTTTTTTTTGGGGGGGGGGGGGTTGGAAGATTGGCCTCTGTTATATATATATAAGATTATCGATAGACTGCCTCCTGTTTGTAGTTTCAACAGTTATGTTGGTAAATGGATAGTATGAATCTTCTTTTTTTATATCGATGTTTGTTTACTTTTTTTGATCTGTATAGAAGGAGAAGCCATTTTAGGTTTGAAATGATGTTTTTCTCAATTTTTTTTTTCCTGAGCTTTTTATTTACTAATACATTAATTTTTTTATTTCTCAAAATGTTACTTGATAGTTTGCTTCTCTCTATTATGCAGAAATAACTCCCTCTCGGGCAACACGGGCACGAAAAGTTGTGAAATATCTCGCCTCTTCCTCTTCTTCGGCGCATTCCGATTCCGATGCCTCTATTCAATCTTTAAGTGATGATGGAGATTCTGACTAAAGAATTGAGAGACATCTTTCATATCTATGAAAAAGCATTGATGCATCACTGGGATGATGCCAGAACATTCTGTAATTTCCTAAATAAATCAGAAAAAATAGTTTAAAGACGGAAATTGGTTCATTATTTCTCTCTAACACTTATTAGGGTTGTATCATGTTAGCATATTTTTAACAACACCCGTGGGAGATGTATTTAAGGAATTTCAGCTGTATTTCATCTTTCCCTTTCATCTTATAGTGCTTTCTATAAACAAATGAATTCAGAAGATTACAATCGGATAGATACTTGAGTGACACCAGAGAAAAGCTTATCATTTCACCCATTTATAATTATAGAATTCAATGAACTCTTTGTTTTTTGTGTTGCGGATCCTTTTTGTGATAGGTTATATTCAAGATTAAATGTAGATCATGTTTAGGCAACATTTTTATTTTATATTCAACGGGAAAGATACTCCTTTATACTGCAATATTAGGTTCGCATTCTTTTTTTTAAATTATTATGTATTAATAAATAATTCAACATTGGCGTTTCTCATACAGAAGTGTGCATCCTCTCTAGTTCTTTGCATCACCTGTTTTAAGTAGAAAGTTCATTTGTATGCAGCACACTTCATTCCATCCTATCGAATAGTATACGTCTTTATAAATTGTTGACTATAAGTCAACGAAAAATTACATAACTTGACTGTAAAAATTTTGTAAGTCGCGTGGTGCACCTGCTAATTTAAAAAATGGTCAAATGTTGAGTTGGGAGAATAGAAGAGCATTGAAACTCTACCGCACACTTATTTCTCGAAGCAGTAACCCCATTTATATCTGATAAAACCGTGGTTGCAAGGCGTTTTATTCCCTGAAACTCCACATAATTTTCATCAAACGGTAAAATTGTCTAGGACTCTGGGGGTAATCAGCCAAATTTTCCCCCTTTTTAATGTTACTTTTATATTTCATTGGAGTTCTCGTATAAATTTGCATGATATGCATCGGGAAAAGGGTTGGTATTTTTATCCAGTAATTGCAGTAGCAACTTTAGAATGATTGCACGCGAGAAGACGGTGCAATTTTTAGTGTAATAACTTCATGAGGACCTTGATGTGTTACGTTGGTGTGCCTAAGAATCATTAATCTAAGAAAGCAGATGAAACTGTTGAGTGAAACTTCATTTTTGCTGTGGCTTACGTATTTTGCAGTTAGAGCTGGTTTGGAAATTTTGCGTGTAAATAACTTTCAATGCGCGCACTCAATGTATCTAGTGCTGCCGTCAGGATGAATTGATAGACAAAAAGTTATTTGAAAAAGTAATTGCTGCTGTTGTTACTGTGTAATTTTTTTGCCTTCATTTTGTGGAAAGCATTCAAAAGTTTCTTAATAGATTTGTCATTTATACGTTTTCATGGCGCAAGCGCTCTCGATAATATAAAACTTATGAACGATGCTGCAGGCTTTCAAATCCGACAATGTAGCGTTACCAGTGTCATTTTTCGTTGAAAACAATTGTAATTCATCAAGAGTATTGTATAGTAGTCAAACATACTGACATAATTTGTAATTTAAGAAAACTGCAATGAAATTCCTGTTAGGTATTTACTTAATAAAACAAGCTTTTTCTTACAATTATAGTGTACGACTAGGCTTAATCCTTACTGTATTTTGATCGCAAAATGGTACGCGTACCTAGTATTAGTGACGTTACCATAAATACATATTGACTATTGTTGCGGCGGTCAACTTCTTTCTCTGTTGTGGTTTTGCATTTACAACAAAATCAAATGAAAGCAAGTATTGCCAAACTTCAGGACAATGCAGCAATTAAGTACAAGTAAGGAGCTGACATTTTTCACGTGTTTTACTTGTGCTAATCACATTAACAGATATTTTCAACAACTTGATGACGAATGTAAGTTAGAAACCAACTCAAATCGCTAAAATAATGATGAATTGAATAAGCCAACTACTTTAGCCTTGCATATTCAATTATATGCTTATGTGAATATCGAAGGATTTGTTTAGCGCACTTGTACAATCGCTGCTTTGCGTTATACGTCAAAGTATCTTGCCTCTGCGGTTGCATGTCAATAAGCGAATTAACTTCAAATCTTTCACAACGATCATTGCAACTCTTTCTCTTAGTAGTTAGTAATCTATTCTGGGAAATCATATTACTATGGAATCTCTTTTGTAACGCTGCTCTACTTGCTGGAAAATGCTGCGTTTTTCCTCACTCTCCTCGCATCGTTCAGTATGCACCGTCTTGGCACTGAAATGCGAAACTTTCAGTGTCTTTTCTACCTTTACCCAATTACCCAATGGATCTAGATGGCAGTTACTTAGTTCTTAGATATGGCCCTCAGAAGCGAGAATATGAGATGAGGAGCAGCGTTTATGCCCATCCAGGTGTTGCAAACTTGTGGTGATTGTCCTGCGTTGATAGGTGTCTTGAATATATGTGATTCTCCTTTTAAAGGATTGTACCACTTTTGCCTATGAATTTTACTTTCTTTAGAATTTGGGCTTTGGTATTCTTCAATGTTCTCTTTACTTTCTATCAGTTTCGTCATGTACCTTTTTCGTGAGACAGTGGGTTTTGGTTTCCGAGACACCATTGCAATCTATTCACTAAGACACAGAGTTTTGTCGTAACGCTTTAATCTCTTCGGATGTGCATATTGAATGATTAGTTGTTTTATTGCTTGTTGCAGTTGTTCGTTTTAGGAATTAAGAAATGCTTTTTTTGTGTGTAAATGCCCTGTTTCACTTTCTATTCTTTCCGTGGAAATTTTGATGTGAATGGGAATGCTATTCGAGATTTCTTTATTTTTATTTCCGTACATTTTTAAAGGAAAGTAATGGCTCAATCCATTTGATTTTACGCCACGATCTGCATTTTCTCGTTTCATTTTTGGCTTAGAACGTGTTTGCACCACGCGAAAGTGGAGCAATAGCTTCATGGTCTTACCACACTTTCATTGCGCTTCCAAAAAACAAATTTGTTCAAGAATTGGACATCCTGTGTACTTAGCGCCATTTTGGCCTTTAAAGATGGGGGTTCATGGCTTATTGAAGGCCATTCGATGTATTTCAAAAGCAAGTCACCTGCGTAATTACAGTGGTTCCATTTGTGCTATCGATGTAAGTTCCAGACATTTGCCACGTTGTAAGTATATATACGTAGTAATAACTGTAAGCATATTGTATGAATTTTCTGGAAATTCAACTTTTTTGGTGATGAGTACATTTTCAATAATTTTAATTTTTCAAATGTATGCAACACTAACCTAGCCATATGCAAATGTTTTGTGATTATTCAGGCATTTTCCTGGTTACACAAGGTATGCATCTATGCCGAATTATTGATATTCAGCTAAGTAAATTTATTTGAACGATATTGAAAGTATCTGATGACGATAATATTGCGTGTGATACTTGATAAAGTATGCCTTTAGTAGAAAGGTTACGAAATTGTTTCTTGAATTTACTAATTACTTTTATTTCTTGGTTGTCCATAACATTTTATATATATTTTAATAGGGATGCACTCCTTGTGCTTTGGATATGGTGGAAGGAAAACGAACTACAGAATTTGTTTCCTATTGTATGAATAAAGTTGACCTTCTTCTCAGCCATAATATTCAACCGGTATCTTTTCTTTCGCTTGTAGAGATATTTTAGAGGGGCACTACCACCTGTTTATTTCAATTTTTTTTTGGAAAAACAGTTTATTTTGATTTTTTTGGTGTATAATTTAAAATAAACAATGCTCTGTCACTATCCTATTTCAACGTATTTTATCCTTGGTTGCTTCACTTCAATGTGGGTGTATTCTCCTTTAAAAATTATTTTAAAATTGCGATTTCAAATGAAGCTCTAGCTTTATTCATAATCGTTAATTTGTATTTTGTCCATTTTTTAATACTTTTGTATTTTTTCTTTTTGAATTTCTTCATATGTAACCACAAACCATCCAAAATAGCAATCTTAAATTTTTCAAATCAATTAAATTTCTACGCATTTTTTTGATCCATGCCTCTTGAATGATTTTAAATCAAATTTTTTTACGGTAAGCTTACTTTCCCTTTCGAATTTCCAGCTAGTGGGTGTCAAATTTTTATCAAAATAGTCCAACTGAGTGAATAGGAAGAAATTTTTTTCACCTCTCCATTTTTAAGGTATTTTTTTTGGCATTCTCTTTGTTATTATAAGAGACATGTGTTTTTTCTTTTAATTTTTGAATATTTTATAGGTGATGGTTTTTGATGGTGCCCCCATGAAGGCTAAACAAAATGAAAATCAAGAGCGGAAAGCGTCAGTTGCTTTCTATTTTGATTGAGAAAAGAAAAAAAAATTTCACCGTCTGCCTTTTTCAAGAGCAATTCATGGCTTAGGTTTACATCTGAAAATTTTTTAGATGTTTATTTGAAGTGTGGAGTCTCCTGATAGCATTTCTATCATTTTTTTATATTTTTAATTTGTAAAAAAAAAAAAATTTCAAGAAACGAAGAGATGTATTTTTATCTTGCAGTTTGCGTCGTCTAGCCCTGGAAAAAACCAGAAAAATGCTTCAAAATGAGAATTTTAAGGATGCTCAACGTGTGAGTTGAACTCTCTTATAATGCAAACGAGACAACCTTGATATGTTTTTATAAAGGTTTTTTTTTCAAATCTCTAATATATTTTTTTCTTGACTATAAATGTTTCGTTACGCACTGCCAATTCTCTCTTGATAGAGTGTGCAGATTTTTTTTTTTTTTGAAATAATCTTCACTTTTTATTCTCCTTCTTTTTCTCTTTAGAAAAACGAGTAATAAACACAAGGAGTTACGAGAAGAAGTATTTATTGTTTGTAGATGTTCCATTTGTCATATTTTTTGCTTCAGCTAGCAAAGCAAAGCGTAGAGATTACGCCGTTTATGGTATTTCAACTTATTCAAGTATGCTATTTCTATGGTTTGTGGATATTTCAAAAATTATTTTTGTTATTTTAAATACTATTTTGAATAGCAGAAGTTCTCTTATGAGAAAAATCATACTTTGACGATGTTTAATTGTTTTGTTATCGTATTTTTTTCCTTTTAACATCTTTATAGGATGGATTTTTTTTTGTTTTTTTTCAAAAAACAGGGTTTTCTCTCTGGTTTCATCTATATTTCTCAAGAGAATTAGAGATTGTTTCTTCTTTAGAGAATGTTAAATTATTAAATCCCATTGCACAGGAATTGCGAAAAAATGAAATTACATACTTTGTGGCTCCCTATGAGGCAGATGCTCAACTCGCTTATCTATCCGTAAGACACACCTTTTACTTTCTATTATAATTTTTAAAAATTTTTACCTTTTGGTTTTGAATACGTGTTGTAATTTGTTTTCTTTAGAGGTATTTTAGCATCTTTAAAATATGCATATTCAAGATGTATTTTGGGATTTGAACCATATTCTTCTCCTTCTTCATTCTGTGGATCCATTGTGTATGCAGTTGAATGGAATTGTGGATGCAGTGATTTCTGAAGATTCAGATACGCTTGCTTATGGGTGTAAACTGGTAGGATTTCTCTTCATTACGAATTGTATACGTTTGCTGCTACCCAATATCTCTTTTTTTTCTTTTTATAATAAAGAATCCTGGGTTAGACGTATTTTCAGTGTAAATGAAAAATTAAAAAAAAATCTCTCATTTTGAAGTATACTGAGTAGTAAGAACTGTATGGAATGGATATTACTCTTGATTATTTATTTTGGTGTCTAGAATATATATAGAAATGCATGCAGAAACCCAGTTTCTTGATTTTTCTGAATGGAATTTTTAGAATTTATGAGAGATGATTCAAACGTATCTTTAGGTGACAGAAACGGAGGAATGTTTTGAAATATGGCGGGATGAGAAAAGAAAGACCCCCAAATTTACTATAAAAGAGGAAAAATTGCATTTCTCACTTGATGGAGGGGAAGATGTCAACGCTTTGTGGTGTACGTACACCGATGCACGCTCTGTTTTATGAATCGCCGTTTTTAAGGGGGAGCAATTTTTCGCTTTTTTGGAGGAATTTTCTCAAATTCTTTCTCGCAGGATGCACCGTCTTCTTTTAATTTACTTTTGTTTAGTTTTCTACATTTTTATTTACTTTTTTGTTTTCTACATTCTCTTGCTATTTATTGCCTATCTTTTTAGGTTTTATTCAAGATGCAATATACAGGGGAGTGTGTCGAAGTTCATTGGGACGATTTGAAGGATGCAAATCTTCTTCCAGCCCATCTTTTTTCAAAAGGTAGAGGAGGGTATCTATTTAAAGAGTGTATGCATTTAAAAAATTCTACAAATCTATTAAAAAAATAGTAAAAGAAGTCTATATCTCTTTTTTGAACAAAGTTTTTTTATATGAAAGGATGTTTTGTACTTTTCGTTTATATTTTTTTCACGAGAGGGAGGCGAAGGAAATACATTTTATTTATTTATTTTGTAATCAAAGGCATTTGAAAATAGTTGTACCGTTGGAATATTTTTTATTTCTTTTTGTTTTTCTAATATATAGAATCTTTTCAGTTGCTTTGTACTTTGGCTGGATGTGATTATGCTAAAAATATTCCTGGAATTGGTATTCGAAAAGCGTGTGATCTTGTGAAAAAACATCACACAAATCTTAGAGAGGTGTGTGATGGATTGTTAATAATTTTTATTTTTAGGAAATTTGCTTCTTTCTGTGTAGGTGAATTTGTTTATAGGCTATCATTTTTGCTCTGCCTCTTTGTACAGTCTCTATAAATCTACTTTTGGAAATATACTTTTAAAATTATTGATTGTACTCTGAATATACGTGTTTTTTGTGGCCTTCAAAAAGGAATATATTTGAATACATTTTTGGTTAGATATTGCGAGATCTTTGGAAAAAAAATGGTGAATGCCTGCCAGGTGATTATGTGAAACGTATTCGAATGGCTCTTCTTACATACAGGCATCAAACCATTGTGAATGCAGAGGTGATGTGTTGTTTTTATTTCATAATGTTTATGCCTGTGGACGGAGGAGGAAAATTTTCTGCAATGGCTGCGGTGTTTTTATGTTTTTTGTGGGAGGAGGGAGGAGGGAGAGTTTGAAATTATATACTGAATTTTAAAAAAAAAGAAAAAGTATATCCGAGTTATTGTAATGAAGGCTATGAGGAAGAGGGTAAGACAGTTTGTTTATTTTTTGTAAAATGCCATTTTTGAAGAAGGAGTGTTGATTTTATTTTTGAAATTGTGTGGACATGCAACCTCTTCCCTCCTCCTCTTCTCTCTTCCTCTTCCCTCCTCCTCCTCTTCCACCTCCCTCCTCCTCTTCCACCTCCCTCCTCCTCTTCCATCCTCTGGTAGAACAATAATTGAAAGATGAAAAAACCATAGGCTCTTCTTAGGGAACTATATCCAAGAAAATGGAAGGACGTTCCATAGCCCTATTTTCACCAATCATTTAAATTTTTCTACGTAGTCTTGTTTTGTTATTTTTCAGTATAAAACAGCGAGTCTAACTCAAAGCCCTGTAGAGTTACAATCTGAGGATCGCGAATCCTTAGGTATTACACTCGTTTATTGTATTGTTCACGCCATTATGTATCCAATTCATGTTTTTATAAGCATCCTTGTAGGCTCTAATTTTCATAGAGAAGTTATAGCATCGCTTTGTACTGCGGGTGTCAGCATTTCTTGACGAATGCTTGATGATTGTTAAGTAATTTTACTTTCGGTGTCTGAGTGTGTATCTCCTTGTTCTTTCCAATGTGGAGCAGTTTTTTTAATATCGCCAAATTTCTATAATTTTTTGCATAGGACCATTGCTGTGTGATAATGTGGCTCGGGGAATTTGTACGGGTGTTCTCAATCCTCTTACACATGAACCATTTCCTTTTCTAGAAGAGACACCGGCCGATATGTTGTTACCCACAGCAAAAATGGCAGAAGCATCGAAAGGCGAAGAGAGGAGAGACTCCCAAACGGATGTGGAGAAGCCCCACGCTTCTTCCTCTTCTTATAAAGTCCCTATACCTCTCTCTGACTTATCTTCTGCAACTTTGAATCTTCCATCTTTTTCTCAGTCTCTTCATGTATCCTCTTCTCCCCTTACTGCATCATCGGATTCGTTCTCCGAGGCAATGCCTGAGTCGTCCCCTCCTCAGGACGAGCACCTGCAGCTACCACCAGCATTTTTGTCTTGTCTTTCATTTCCTGGTTCTCTTCCTACTAGCCCAATGAAAACAGGTGCACCTCACTATACCCGTAACAAAACCCCTGCATTTCCTGCACAAATTCCAGCCGTTCCCTCCTCGCTTTTTACGGATTTGGTATGTTTCCTAGTGCAAACGATGAAGAGATTTATCGGAAAGCGGGTGATGTGGGGATATGAAGAGGCGTATTGATGAAATTTGTTTCTATTTATTTACATTGGGTGAAAGGATTGCGAATAGATGGGTTCATTCTCGGCACGTTTTGTTGAATCCACGTCTTATTGAAGAATACGTGTTTTATTGAATGCCTTAAATATATACCCATGTCATGGGAAACGTCTGTATTGATTATATTAAATGGAATCTGTTTATGGTAAGAAATTGGGAAAAACGTGTTTTATGTATGCGCGTGAAGATCTAAGGGAATGCGGTGGGGACTGAGGGATGCATTTTTTATGGAGGATAAAATTGAAGTAATTCGCATCGACAGTGAGAAAGATATTCGAATGCATGGAGATGCTAGACCCGGCGCAAGAATTTGTGGCACGAAAGAAACACGTCTGCGATGAATATAAATCATTTAAGAACTAAAAAAGCGGAATTTTTGGCTTATCTGCGTGTAACAATTTTTTCTAAGGCATTAAAGCTATAGTGCAAGCCTAACGGTAAACCTTTAGCGCTTTTACTATGTTTGAATCAAGAATTTATTGTTTTTTTTTTTTAGAATAAAATTAAACCATACACTTTTAAGTGCGATATTATTTAATAAAATACGAGGATTGTTTTGAGAGACTAAGCCCTGTTTATAGTTTTTCTTTGTGTTCTTACAGTTAAAACCGGAATCTTTGCGATCTATGAATAGTCTCCAGTCTACGGTCTCGAGTAGAGCGGCTTTCCTTTGCCCGCAACCACTGGCTCCAGAAAGACAAAGGCATCATCACATTTCTACATTCTCGTCTGTAGCTGTTGTGTCTGAGGAGCATGTAGGCAATTTAAATAATAGTTCTGTCGCATTTTCGAAACCATGGCAGGAGGAAGTTTGCTCTCACTCTACTTCTTGTCTAACGCCCCCAGATGATTCCATAGAAGTAACACAACAAAACTCTTCAGCTAATAAAATAGTTTTGCAACTCAGCAAAGATGTTCCAACAAATATTTTAACTGCAGTCAAAGCCAGAAATGATGCATCAACTAGAAAAGTTCGAATAAAACCTTTCCAAACTCTTCTGCAAAACATGCCAACCACTTATAATCACAAAAGGAGTATTCACGAAGTATGCCATACAATCATGCGAGAGGATAGATTTAGTCCAACGAAAGATTTACCTGGAAATCCGCGAAAGCGACGTATCTCTTCGTTTGAAAATGCACATGAAGCTAAATTTGCGAAAAAATCTACTTTGTAAGCATTGAAAAATATCCTGTGTGATGTACTTACACGTAAATTTGAATAATGCAAGAATAATTGAAGAAAATGTAATCTCTGATTCAGTATGAATTGGGATTAAACAAACGAATATACTTTCACGTCTTTACTTCACTTCTTTCCATTTCAAGCACCATGAAAGGATTAATGTAATAGAATTACAGGAAAAGTGTGTGTGTTGTCATGGAGATTCTTGCTAAGTTTGGTATTGTAGTCCTTAACCATCCGCAGCGTGCCCATAAATTTTTCTTCGAATTTTTGCTTTTGTTCTACACTTTTTATATAGGCAATTATGTGATAAATTTCTTCTATTCATTCGAGGGAAAGTTCTGTAGAATCATATGTTTAATAATGAGCTTTCAATAAAATTACATATATGAATGCTGTATATTAGTTGTCCTTAACAGCATGTGGTACATCGAGTCATGTTGAGATACTATTCGATTTTTTACTCATGACCGGAGTTTGTGATGTCTACTAATTTCCTTTGGGAGTTGTACTCACATAAGGATTGGCCTTTTGTTTGCCTAATTTATAGCTTATTACCTTCCACACAAATCTTTTGTAAAGAAACATTTTTCTGCTAGTCTCATAATTTTCGAATAATGACAAACAGACGTTAAAGCCTAACGGGTAGCCTTCTTGGGGCTTGAAAGCGTTTCTCAAGTTTTATACCTGGCGCGGAACATGAGCAAGTATCCCAACAGAAACTCACAACGGCGCACTTGTGTACACCAATTTCAATTTGGAAATGGGGCAATCTGTATATTTTTATAAGCTTGCATGCCAATTTTGTCTTCTAGTTGGGATACAGTAGACTTTCAAACGTTTCCCGTTTTGTCTAGCTATACCATGACCCGGTTACACTTCATCTATGGCTATACGTACTATGTGCAACATTGCACACGGAAGAGATCTTGATTGTTTAAATAAATGTATCCACACCCCGTTGATAGGAAAAGAAAACAATCATCCTCGCAATTCAATCATATGCTTAGAAAGCGCTTTGCACATCTTGCCCTAAAACTAAATACCGTGCGGAAATGGTTACGCTAAGCATGTCATTTGTATCTTGTACTCAGGATCCTAGCTAGCTACATAATTACAGGATATAAAAAATTGGCCCTGTTAATTAATGTTGTTAATAATTCAATTTCAGTTTATTATAGTAGGAAGGAATTAGTACTTTCAGAAAGTCAAACGAATGGAAAGAGTTGCTTAGTAATTACTGCAAAAAGATACTGGACGAATGAAACGGCAATTTGTTAGAAGGGGGAGATAAAGCTTTACAAGATAAATTTAATTTATGAAGCATTTCATAACTAGTCTCTACAAGCGCGATGTATTGCAGATGTCTGAAACTTTGAGGATAAAGCCATAGGGCTACAAGCCTGTTGATGTACATGGCAATACAGCTTTACATAGAATTACATCTAGACGAAGTTTAATATTTATTGAAAAAACTTTATTTAATTGAACTGGTTTCCCTCTGTTTATTCAGTGTCGAATTAGTAGCAGAAATACTGGGTAGAATAAAAATAAATCTCAGCGCAAAGTAGCAACAACAGAGTCCTTTTTATGCTGCACACATCCAATTGATTACACAATTAAAATGGTGGGGCCTTAAAAAAAGTACATTGTTGGGATAGGTAAACGAAGAAAGTGATAAAACGGAGACTTAAAAAGGCAAAATGACAGAGATAGAGAAACATAGCATAATCCTACTTATCGTTAAACCTTTATCTTAAAAAGGCTCTTCATCATCGTTGTAGGAAAGACAAAAATAGGAGAAAGATCCGCGATTAACAAAAACAAATGTTCGTTTCCATCTCTTGTTTCTTCTCTCTATATAATATCTATAGAAATAAACAAATACAGTTCTTTCATTTAAAATAAAAAAATGACTAAAGAATACAGTAATAAGCCATTCAAAAACCTCAAATTATTATTGTGCATGTTTGTCCTAAGTAAGTTATGTCTAGGATAAAAAATCAGCTATTCAAAGAATGCTCATATGCTGCCTTAAAAAGAAATAAAATACAAGTATTTTACAAGTAAAATGATAGGTAATAAAGAAAGGATGTGCATGCTTCATAGAGAGCTTGCAGGTAACGACACCGCAGGAGGTTCCGACGGTAATTTCACTTTTACACATTTTTCGATATGATCATAGAAGTAAGGGCCATCAATTTTCTCTCGTTGAAAGGAATATGGATTCGCACGATTAGGGAAACAAGAAGGATTATCACGAAAGGCAGGTTTTTTAATTTCTTCCTCAGAAGCATCACAAGGGGGAATTTCACTCCGACGAAGTGCAGGAGCAATGCCACGATAAAAATAATCACCAATAATTGGCTGAGTGCTTGAAAGATATCGTTTGTAATCTTCAATTTCTTCCGTAGAATAGGCATCAAAACATTTACAAGCAGTATCTTCTATAATAGGGTCAGCAGAGATAGAATTCCCATTCAGATAACCACAGAGATCACGTAATAAGTTCAAAAGCATATTGCACATACGATATAAGCAAGCAGAGGTCATGACTGGAGAGCCACTTTGTAGACAATGAAGGACATCATTGGGGTTAAGTTCCACTTCCATCTCATAGGAGTCCGAGGAGGCACTCGGATTGCTGACGATAGTACTATCAACTCGTAAAAGATGAGTATGGTGCACAAAGCTTTGTCGCAGTCTCTTCCGTTTACTTCCTAATGAACGCATGCGATGAGAATACGTAGGGCTCTTGGTATGTTCAATATTAATAGAAACACGCATATCCAAAAGACGACTTTTGAAGTGCTCGTCATCACCAGGATTCACATCTCTTCCTGAATACAACTCGAATATCATCAATCTCTCCTTATAGATAACCTCTATAGGAAAACTATCCTCATCGGCACCGATGGGGAAACTACATCGCACAGGCAACTGGGACTCATCCGGAAGCTTTGAGAAAACGGTCTGGGTGTTGCAAACAATGGGGAATGACCATTCAGCCAAAGTAGGCTGTGATGAAGAGAGTGGTAATCCATTTTCCTTAACTTCCTCTTCTAATGCGCTGGATTCTTTTAACAAAAAATCCCACTCATTTCCTGCCCTGCAAGTTGCAGTATCGGTATTAATGAGATTGGCAAGCTTTTCATATGGATTTTTCAGTATTTCAAAGGGAAGTGGAGCAGATAATCCAGCTAGCTGTGATATCAGCGTATGCAATGCAAAGAATTGCTCTTTTCGCATGCCCGAGTCAAAGAAGTGAGGATACACATCCGTCAAGAGTGATTCGGATTCAACTGGGAGTTGCAGCCGTGTCTTCGTCAAAGAATCTTCGATCAAGCTACCTAAGCGGCCTTCTATCTCGAGCTTACAACCAGAAGTAGGAGAAGTTAACTCATCTCGACGATCCGAGTAGATGGTTTGTATTGCACTCTGCAATTTTTCTGCGATACTGTCAATGTGGCATGCAATAGGTTGGGGCCGTTGGAAAAATCGATCCATTTTGAAATAAATTTAGTAATACACTATATCTCTCTTTCCATAACGAATGAAACATGAGAATCCGCAATCTTCATACCCTTGCAACTATTGCTCTGATTTCTGAGTTCGCTCGAAAGTGCTGCTGAAATAGCTCGTTTTCATACGAGAGGAAATGAATATAGAAGTCATTTTTTGGGAATTAAGAGCAGCTTAAAAAACGAAGAGTTGCTCAGCGCATTGCATTTTCCTCATACTCTACTGAGAGAAAAACAACTTTGAATTTTGGATAAAGTTGTGACGTTTAGACATATGGCGGCTGACCCGGATACCGATATTTTATATAATTAGTTCAACAATCTCTACCTATCCTACCACTGCGAATATGCCGTGCGAGCAGATAGAAAAATTGCTAAAATAATGGAGCAGCTACTGCATACTGGTAAGTCAAAACTGCTTTACAAAGCTAAGGTATATGCATTTCCACTCAAAACGATTAGACTTATTTATTCTTAGATATTTTACTATAGTGGCATCTTATTTTATACCTGATGTCCGCTTATCAATTTTTTACGCCTATTTCATTTTTCAAAAAACAAAATTTGCTGGCAGACGCGATAACAACTCTGCATGTAATCTTTTATTCCTCTTGTAAACATGAAAGTTTTTGTCAGTGCTAATACTTTGTCCTGAGATGCTCAATAATAGCCAAAAATATAATCAAAGCAAAGTAAAATTTTGTCTTCTAGTTCTCTGCACATTACTAAATACGGTTATGTTTATTCCTACGAGCTCACTTTTCACCTAAGAATAGAGTACACAAACTTCTAGCAAAACATAGCTCTAATCAAGAACATAAGCTTTGTAAATTTACAGGAAATAATAAAATATTCAACAGAATGCTAAGAATAATTACTGCTCAACTGTCTAGCATGGAAATTTGGACTACTTCCTGCCTGGATTGCTTGTTGCGGCGTGCAAGCACATGAATTCTCTAGGGCTCTTATAAAATGCCACCAAATACATATGCCATGGAATATATAGAATATAACGATAAAAAATGATCTAATACAAACGCAGCGATCATTTCTTTTGTATGCTATAAGACCCTTAAAGTTAGGAATACGAATTCCTCATTCCTTTAGTGCGCAGCGTCATTTCCTATTTGGTCTTCCCGAAGCTAGTTTGCCTTTGTTAATGTTGCATTTTACAACATGAAACGCTGGCAACGTACCCCAACACTGACTCACTTTCGCTGATGTTTGACTCCTTTCTTTTGAAGTTTGATAGCGTGGAATACGAAACGTATTGCGTCAACCGTTAGCATCGAGTTCCTTTATTTTAATTCAATCTTTACCATTCGACTTGTAAAATACTAATAATCTCCATAATGATCGTATTGCGTTTCTTTTAAGTTGTGCACTACCCTCATTTATCTTGTGTTACAAAATTGCACGCTGCGCAATTCTTTGATCCTCTATCTACCCAGTGTGTTCAACTTGTTCAAAGAGTTTCTTATTGGTATCGAAATAGCTCAGCCAGTTTGCTTAAAATATCCGTTTAATTTGGAGGTAATATAATGGCTGTTTCTTTCTTTTCTGCAATTAGACATGGACACGGGCATCTCCAGTATGCCCTTCCCTTCCTTTCCTGCCTACAGCCTTCTGTATTTTATCATCATAAGCAAATTCGGGACTTTGACGAAGCATCAGTTCCATATCAATTTTCTTCTTATAAGCGACTATTTTCTTCTTTTTCTCATAATAAAACACAAATTATATCGTCTCAGTTCCATCGTTGCACGCCGCATGCCATCTTTCATGTATGCAATCGCTCAGCCAGTACGCTTGCAGTTCCTTCTCAAGTATCTTTAAGCATACTTCCTTCTGTTAATCTAGGATTTCTTACACTGTCGCGTGCAGAGGCCCGCAATGCTCTTTCTAAAGAATTTCTTGCTGCATTGAATACACAGATTGAAAACCTCCATGAAAGCGGAAAACTCTCTGCTGATGGTACACAGGGATCAAATCGCTTACGTGGTCTCCTCATTTGGAGTGATGTTCCAGGCACGTTTTGTGCTGGCGCTGATTTGAAGGAAAGGCAAGCCATGCGCCCCAATGAAATTCGCAATTTCGTATGCTCTTTACGGGAGAGTTTTCTCTCCTTGGAAAAATTGCCGTTTCCAACAATTGCTTGTATCGACGGAGTAGCTCTCGGTGGGGGATTAGAATTAGCACTAGCTTGTGATTTTCGAGTAGCTTCCCGGAATAAAACGCTCGTGGGCTTGCCAGAGACTTCTTTGGCTATCATTCCTGGTGCTGGGGGAACTCAGCGTCTACCGAGATTGGTGGGTCGGCAAAAAGCCAAGTTTCTGATTTTTACAGCCAGAAAAATGAATGCAACGGAAGCATTGCAGCATGGTATTGTTGATTTTGTTGAAGCTGTTAATGATGATATTTTGTTACCTTCGAAATCATTTCTTTCTACAGAGAAGACGCAGCCTGTGTCTGTATTTCCATCTCTACCTTTACCATTGAGCCTTGAGCCCGCTGAAAATGCATTCGGAAAACCTATTCTTCCTGTTACCATACAAGACATGTTTCAAGAACAGCAAAGTGAATCCATGGCTGAAGCAGCAACCCGCAGTGAAGCGCTTCTTCTTGGAGTGCAATTAATGCGACACATCCTTCCAATGGGACCGGTGGCTTTGCGAGCAGCCAAGAATGCATTGAGGGAGGGTATGCAAACTGGATCACTTGTGGCGGCTATGGATGTTGAAAAGACTGCGTATGATGAAATTCTTTACACGCGTGATCGTGAAGAAGCCTTGTTAGCCTTCAAAGAAAAGCGTGCACCTCAATTTCGGGGCCACTGATAACCAGGTCACATTTTATTGAAGGATTGCATGAGAAATAGATAGGGCAAAAGAATTTCGAGCCTGTTTTTTAAAAGTACAAAGAGCAATAAGATAGCTGCATTTAAAGCACGAGTTATGTTCAATGATGTAGCGAAGTATATAACCGACCCCTCTTTCGTCGTTTAGGAAAGTTGATTGTATTCCAAGTACCCTTTGTAAATCATAGGTCTTGTCAGATTACTTGCGGTCATTGCCATCCTCTGCTGCGCAGACTATGTATTTCTTTGGAAATTTATAGGTTCTGTGTGAAATCGATACAGTGCTACTTTCTTTTGCTTTAAAATCCTTCTATTTCGACACTACATTTTCTCCAAATCGATGGAGAACCTCTAAAAATAAATTTGATCTATATTTGATAAAGCTTCCACTAATGCTGTATTCGATGTGGAATGGAATCACCGTGCTTGCTAACCTTCTTGCATTTTTTTAAAAACCTTGAAAAATTTATTTCAGTACTTTCACTTTGCTTCGTATACTTCACTTGAAGCATCTCTTTATTACCCCATATACTATAAGATGGACCCATTTGTTCATGATAGAGGGTAAAGCGAGCACCAATGACAAACAATGACTACGACTGCAACGCTAGCAGAAGGTACCGAATGAAAGACTCAATGAATGCATATTGCCCTACAGCATCACCTTAACACTCTCATCCTTCTGATATAGAGGAGAGCACACCAAAAGCAGACATAGAGTGCATATTCCAAGCGAAAACAGAAAATACCAAGACATCCATCACAAGATAAAAAACGACGCAATCTGTAAATTGTTGAGATGTTTTCTGCATCATTAAGAAGTCCTGCACCTACCAAGAGATAAGTGTGATTCTTTTCTACAAAGCGTCTTAAGATCTGCTTAAAAATATTTGCAGCATCAAACCTAAATTGCATTATTATGGCAACGGAAGGTCGCATCAATGCAAAAACTGCACCAATAGCGCTGATACAGAGTTCCAACCAGGATTATACGAAAATGAAGGATAAAGTGGATACAAGGAAAATTCCAAAAAAAAAATCTGCATATGTATGTTCGCTAAAACAGCAAGAGTGTCTGTTGAAAAAAAATTCACAATGTGCTTAAAATTTTGGGCAGGAGGAGAACCAAACGATAGAAAAAGGATCATAAATTGTATGATACAGCCACCACAAAGTGAATCACAAAAAAAAAATGAAGTGTCCCCTTCCCCAATGGCGAGACCGTAGAGGTTTTGCAATCCGTTTTTTTGCCCCACATGGTTTGTAGAAGAGTAATTAATTGCATAGAAAAGGCCATTAAGGTGAATTGACGGTGTTTTCTTCAAAAAATTTCACCATGCTAGCCTGAGGAGCCAACACATGCTGAATGCATGCGAGGGTAGGATGATCGGAAGTGGAGAGAGTACTCTCAGGAAAACCTTTCCACTTTCCTTCAGTAAGAGCCTTCACGGTATAAGTAGCCCCTAATTCTCTTAGAGTGACTTCCATGTTGCCGGCCAAGCACCAAGCAGCCACACAGGCATCGGCAGCATTTCGAACCGTACGAATTTGATCCAAAATGTGTATTTTTAAAGAATAGGTATCTGTATGCTTCTTTTCAAAATCTTCACCAAACCATTTGGTAGGGAAGAATTGCGCTTCAATCACCACCCAGGAAGGCGGTGAGGTTTCCACAGATACATGGTGACGATTGGCATACCGCCACAGCAAAACATAAGCGGGTTTTGCAAGCGTAAACTCTCGTGGCATAGGGTCATTTGCCTGAGATAGAAATTCCCAGCCATTGCCAGAAGGCCTTGGATGTATTACACCGACGGGATGCTCTGCACCGCAGCCAGAGGGAAGCATCATCATCGTTTCCGAAGATGTGGTAGCATTATGAGGCAGTGAATGAATCGCCATCGCAGCGGTGCGAGGCGGCACACGAGGCTCATCCTTGTTAACATGAATTTGGAGGGAAGAGGCGAAGGCATAGGTAGGCGAAGTACCAGTGAGGGCAGTACTCAGCGGTGCCGCAGATAGAGGGTTGTTAGATAATGCAAAGCAACAATGCATAAGCCGAGTGGTATGTGATCGCTCTTTTAAAGTACAGGTATGCCGTGGAATGAGAACTGGTAGAATTGAACGATCGAGAAATCGCGACATGGAGATGTTGGTGCTTACAAACAGCGGAGAGCAGGAGGGATCCGCAGCGTAAGTATTTTTGAGAGTAACCTGACATTCACGGAGAAATTCCAGACGGCGAAACACATGGCCTGTGCGTCCTACATAGTCTCTTGGAAAGAGCCAGGCTTGTTGTATTTTATCGGCCAAACGTATCTCCGCAGCTTTTCGTTGTGTTTTACTCGCACAAGGAGATTGCTGACGCCTATCATTTCGTGTATCCATTGAGGAGGATCCGGTGGTAGAGGCGCATGGCTCCTGATTCACTTCTCCCGGCTGTTTTTCTTGATTCTCTTCTCCCACAAGTTCCAATGGACGATACCAGAATGACTCATTTAACTCTAAGATCTCCACGCTTCGCATAGACGTCGACGGCTGAGATACATTTTTCGTTTTGCGCAATTTCGAGGGTCGTTTGACGGATGTAGTTTTTTCTACTGGCTCAACGGCTATCGCCAGCGATGCCGCCGCAGGGGGTTTGCGGCCTCTACGGCCCTTCCCTCGTCCAGCCATCCCACGGCGAGGCGCGGCGCTGCCTCGCCTACGTCCTCGGCCACGCACAGGCGCAGTTTCAACGTGGGTAAGCGGTGGGAGAAGAATTCGAGTGGCTGCGGAAGCTTTCTGTGAAGACTCATAGGCCAGATTAGATACATTCCCTAAAGGACGTTTTCCTGCTTGTTTTCCGGAGTAGAGAGCACCTGTAGAAGGAAAAAGAAAAAAATGTTAAGTAGTAGTAGTTATGGGAAATGTAGATGTTGGTTCTAACTGTAACCTCTCAAGAGAGCGCACACCAACATATAGATTACCTTTAAGTAGCCTTTCTTCATAATACACGCCCTGGTTTGTGGTAACGAGATAGGACTCTTCCTTCCCTTCCCAGTTTCTGGATTTTGCGTCATGCAGGGGTGCGTCTCCATGCGGTATCGGGCCATGTTTTTTCTTTTGGTCGGGATTATAATGTGCTATAGGAGGCTGAGGGAGTACAGATGCATTGATATTCTCACAAAAATTATCTACGGGTCTTTGCGGATAGGGGGTGGCGACATCATTTGTTTTTTCATAGCAAAGCAGCTTCTTAAAGAAGCCGGTGGAAAAGAAGGCCCTCATTCCAATAAATGCGTGTCACGTTTTTGGATTTCAAGAGAATGAATAGTAAGTCAGCAAATGCCGAACGGGATGACAGGAATACATCAAATCAATGCAGCCAGCTGACCCATAAAATCCTTACCTTCGACAAAAACATGGATGCATTGCAAGATTTGGTTAAGATTTAATAAATATTCACGAATGCTTTTGGAAGCTGGAGAAATACGGTATAGTTTACGCAGCAGAAATAGATCCTGGACTCTCCAACATGTAAGCAAACTAGTTCGTGATCCTCTCCCTGTATATCTATGTTTTGGGTGGAAGCAGCAGATACCGTCTTAATAGACGGTACACTAAAAGAATCAAAAGCATAACAAATGTGCAGCATGGATAAATGGCACACAGACAGCTTTCCGCGATGACGTGCACTATGAAAAAATGAAGCTAAGATTTTCAATGTAACCCAACAGAAAATAAAGTCTTACGACAATCAATTCCGAGCTATTTTAAGGCATATTCTTTGTATACTTTAGCAAAATTGCATGGGAAATATGCTAAGAAAATGAAACCTACTTTAATTAATAGCAATGATCAACTATCCTGACACTGTTTCTAAACAAATTCCACTCTATCACTCTTCACTACATGCTTAGTAGGTATATGCAATAAAAATGCCATTTCAAAAGCAATCAACGGTGCACGCAACACTCTATCGTAATGCTCCAGCCTGCAGCATGGCTGTGTTCATTCTCTGGTAAAAATCACAGTCTCTCACGAGTGTTCGCTGTAGAGGTTAATCCTGAAAACATTTGCGAAGAGAAAACTGTCACACCGCTTCATTTCAAGAAACGATTGTACGACCGTTCAAAAGCTTTACGTGGCATACTCAAAAGTCAAGTGATAGAGCTAACGCATCATGCGCATACTTGATCACTGAAGGCTCAAGTCCCACCCATCTGCGTATTGCATGAGGAAGAGAAGCTGTAAGTCGAGATCTAACGCGGAGTCACGAATCCTGCAATGGGTGATATGACAAACGCTTGAGCCCATCCTCAGCAAGACAGTAGTATATTTACAAATTGTTCATACAGGTAGGTAGGCCTTCAATAGAGTCCAATCCGTTTGCTCAACAATAGTTTTTGCATCTAAAGAGAAATGTCGTATCCTAAATCCCTGAATTTTCCCCACCAAACAATATCTAGCTAAAATTTGATACTAAAAATCATTTCTGGTAAGTCAGTTAAGCAGCGAATGCAAAATAACGTAACAGTAAAAATTCAGTACTCAGAGCTGCAAGATACCGCTCAAAATGTAGTACTTTGTTTATTCAAGGAACCGAGTAACGACTAATTTGCAACAACGAGTAGTATTCAGATGCAATATAATTCTATTTGGATGAGGGTAGACTGTAAAGGAAGAGTATTAAAAACAGCTATTTTAGTCTACTAAATCCGTGGAATTTTACAAAACACTCTTTTGAGTATTATTTTTTAGTCACGGTAATTGCTGAAGCACTTCCACTTGAACTATTGCGCGGATGGTATCTAACAGGAAATTTTGTGTCGGTATTAT
This sequence comes from Cardiosporidium cionae, assembly GCA_015476325.1. NCBI lineage: Eukaryota > Apicomplexa > Aconoidasida > Nephromycida > Cardiosporidium > Cardiosporidium cionae. The sequence continues at coordinate 43,128 of JADAQX010000216.1, read as the reverse complement.
TTTAGAAGTTCCCCGACAAAAATTTTGCTGCAGGTCGGCAGGGATGTTAAAAGCGTCAACGGTTACCGAATGAGCGCAACGTTTTTCGGCACTTTGTGCTTAATTTTGTAAGCCGAAAACGTTCGCGGAGACGTGAGAGTGCTTCCAACGTCCCCATTAGCTGGCACTTTCGCGAGAGCGTCTAGGGTTAACCTATTTAGACACCTGCCGTTTTCCCCTGTACTCTCGTGTAATTCATTAGGTTCTCTAAGGGTTTGTGGGCGGTTTGAGGTAGGTGTTGACTTTTAACTTGCACTTTTTCGTTTTGAATGATTCTCTAACTGACCAAAAAATGCTCACTTTCTCATATTATGGCTCATTTCTACTTCATCATTGAGATATAGCTATGCTGATGTACCTAGTATGTAATTGAATTACGGGAAACCCTACTTTCCTTGCAATTCGTTACTTTCTGATACGTTAAGAATTCCAAATCTTACTGTGTGTCCCCTTTTACTCTCTTATGGAAATCACTATCAATAACTGAGACAATTTTACCAGTAAATAGGTCAACGTTAAAACATTCAAAATAGAAGTAAAACCGAATTGTAAAAGAACTTTTTGCTGTGTTTAATGAGCATATTAGGGCATGTACATTCATGTTGCAATATTACTGTGCTGCTATTTATAGATGCCACGTTAGTTTAAAATGAAAAGTGGTTTTTGCTATTGTAATCTAGTCCCTGCGTAGTCTCCTGAGAGTATGAGAATGCGTACTTCACTTCTCAAACGAATTACTTAATGTGTGTGTGTGGACCTGTGAGAACACACCGAATCAACTCGATTCATACCAAATAGTTACAGTATAATTATGTTACGTAGCAACTAGCTTAACTTTTTTATTAAATTGGTAATTTTTTGCCAATATTTAGAATTGTTACACTTGTTAACTCAATGAATGTACTTTCATTTATTAACAAAATGTAGTTTATTCTTCCCAAAATTCAAATCAATTTAAAAATTCTATGTTTTCCTTTCATCAGGAAGAATTTACAAATTGAAATTGCATGTAATCACGCAATATGTTTGTATTTGCAACTAGGTTAAAAACTGTTCTTTGTGAAATTTAAACTTAGATACATTCCCTACAATTAGATATAATTTTTACTCATTTGTGCTTCGAGTAAATCATTTGAAAAAAGTATTGGTAGCAGCAAATAAATTTTAAAGGCAAGATGTTTCTAGCAGTTCATTATTGATTTCAACTTTGATTATCACCGTGATGAGTAGAAGTGATTTTTTTTTCGAGTCTCTGTGACATTGGGTGGTACTTATTTTACAAAAGCTTAACTTATATATAGTGAATCACATTCTTTAAAAGCTGCATCTTCTGATGCCACGCTAGAAAGGTGTAATTTGAATGGAAACTAGCCCAACTGCTGCTTTATCCTGCAGAGTATTTTCTAGCAAAACCGTAAGTTCAATATCGTTCGGGTTATCCGTAGCACGTTTATCAAATCAGCAGACTGGAATTTTGTCCCTCGCTTACTTTTCATCTTGCGCTAGCTGCATTCGCTAGTACCCACGAATGAAAAGCAGTTGTGCACTACTCCACAACCTCGAACCACCGGTTCCCTTAGACACTATACTATTGTACAAATACACCAATAACGGGTGCGACGCAAGTAGTGACTTGCAATTCTCTCTTCATCCCGTCAGATTTCTATTCGTCGAATGTATTTATTCGAAAAGGATACTAGGCATTCCCTAGTTAGAAGGCCGTAAAAGCTCATTCTTGTTGCAGTAAGAAAGAAATTTGCCTGTGTTTTTTTGGAGATGATCTCATCATCTTTGGGTGCGGCTGCGCGCCGTTTTATTTTTTCATGGAGAGGTCATAGCAGCTGCTCATCCTGCTTGCTATTTCCCTTGAAAACGTTTGTTCCTGTATCCCAATACTGCAGAGCTCAGCAAGTTGCCCTCTTTGCCGCTGCTCCTTCTCAATTTTCTCCAATAGTATCAAGGACATCAGTCAGCCCTCAGGCTGCTGAAGTTCCTCCTGCTTTTCCTGTTTTCTCCTCATCAGGTTTTTTCTTTAAAAACGAAAGCCTCCCTGCGAAGATTTATCGATGGGCAGATGTCACAGGCTTCTTAACACGCTGGAATGATAGAAAAGCATGGATTCTAGATCTTGAGCCCAGTAATAGGCTAGCTACAACACAAATTACTGAGCACGAGAGAAAATTATCAATTTTTATGGTTGCAAATTCCCTGATTTTATTTGTTATTTCGATGTATTTTTGGGTGCAAGCACAATTTCACTTTGCTGTAAAGCCACCGTGCCCCCAACCGCCGGATCTCCCATATTTGAATAATCTGAGAAACGACTTCACATGGCATAGTAAAATACCACCTGGAATCTACCCGAGAGATCGCTGCAAGGAATGCCGATGGCTAGACTCAAACTGTAAAAGGTTGTGTTTCGATCGCTTAAAAGCGGAGGGACATAAGTTTTTCATTCATGGAGAAAAAGGACCCCTTTCGAAGCCTCGTTTTGATTTGGAACCTCCTCATCATCACTAGTTGTTCTACAGTTATCTCCGCGTAAACTTTGCTTTGCTGTTTACGCTATTTTTCCGATGTCAAAAATTATTGATAATTGTATGGAGGTAAAACCTTAATGAACTATTCGCTGCAAGAAACGCGCAAAGTTGAATATTCGTGATTGATGGAAATTTTACTGAATCCTATAAATTTCTCTTAATTACATTTTGATGAATGTTTGTAGAAAGTCTTCTTAAGCTTCCAATTTTCGTCTTAATCTGACAATTTTTTTTCTCTGATTGTGGACAAGCAACATGTGTTTTATCTGGTCATTGCTGAGTATTTATTAAATGAAGATTTGCAAGTTGTACTGTTCCTATACGTATTTTGAGTGTGTGCATTCATTGCTTATAATTTTTATTTATTGTACCCAATCTATAGATGTTTTGTGATTATTTACCTGACATGGCTCATTGGTTTGGAATTTGTGTTCGTGCTAGTTTACATATATCTTGCTTAAGTTCCCCCCTGTTCAACAGAATTATAACAGGAAGAACGTTATCCCTTTGTATGGGCATAAAACTCTTTTCTTAGCTGCCCCTGTGCGTACTTTGAAATTATTTTAAGAAATAACAGATACGATTGGTTTCATTTTTAAATAAGGTGAAATTTATATGAAATATCTCGATTTAATAAATGTATCAAGTAGTATTAAATGGATCAAAGATAAAGCTAGACTTTGTGTGCAAAGAAGCAAGTGTTTCCTCCTTCTGTAAGAGTTATTCTGATTTTCATGCAACAAAAGTTGCAGTAGAAGATACGGCATTTATTTGGATATGAATTACGGACTCGATTTTTTCATTTATTCTTAGATAACAAAGCAAAATGAATCGTTATCATTATGTGTACCAAAAGCAAATAGAAAAAATTGCTTTCTGCGTAATACTTAGGTAGCCTGTTAATTTTAAAACATTTTGCGCGAACTGTACAACCCAACTACACTCATTAAAATATCAATTCCAATGAAGTCGTATGGAGCAACTTTGCATTAAATTAAATTTATGGTATTTGTAACAAAGAAACAATATTTACAACATACGATGAAACTTGTTTTCTGGCTTGCTGCAAGTATGAGGCAGACTAGGTGATGCATTTGTTAAATCATACCACGCAACCGCGTCAGTAAAACAAATGCTAATTTTTGAATTATTTCCAGGTAAGAGCGTTAAATGCAAAAAGAAAAATTGTGAACTAAGCGCTTTTTACCAGTAGGTATTGGGTGTTTCAGAAGAAAGCGGAATTTCTTGTGTATTCCATTATATAGCATCATTTGTATGAAGAATTATTTTACGAGTCTATTTTGATGTGGATAGCTCTTCGAAGAAGCAGTACCCGTAGTCTCACAAAATTTGCTTGGCGCATTGGTTACAAAGATTGGAGTACCCTTTTCTTCTCATGCTGCTTCAGAAACCGCCTATTAGATAAACGTGACGTGTATGCGCTCGAAGAAAAAGTAGGTGCAATGAAGAAAGCTGATATTTCGTTTATTTTCGCTCAAATATTGATTGAAAGGAGATAGAAAACGAGAATGAGGATGACCCTTTAGCACTGCTTTAGATAGAATTAAGCGATAACTTCAGCTATCTTTCTCCTCGTTCATATTTCGTTAAGAGAACGCTCCTATGAATGTTTCCTCTCTCCTTTCTTTTCCTTAGAAGATTTAAGCTTCTTGAACTTACTTACGTCCTTAGGCTGCTTCGAGTCGTCGTCTACTTGGCCATTTGCCTTTCTGATCACAGCTAGGCCACGTACGGGACCTGTTATGCTAAATTTATCTACTTTATTTTTTCCATTTCTACGTACTTTTCAATACCATCGTACGGCGAGTTGCAGTGAATCATGCAGATGATTGGCGGTGTATTTGTTTATAATAAGAATATTTTTTCTTGTTTTTAATGTCAGTAATCATTACTTAATTGTTTGTTGATTAAAGATTGTAAAAAATTCGCGCTGAATACGCCAGCAATTTGGGTGCTATATTTTATTGCCGTCTACACTCAATAATTTACATTTATTTCAAGGAATTTTTAAAAAGAATAGTGCTTACGTGACATTCAAGTGCTTTTGCGTCTTCTCATTCTTCTTGGCGATGTGCCGCGGAATAATATTTTGTTGACATTTTTCAGTGGTTGCCAACAGATTCCAACCTGATGGGAAGTGAGCGTTTTTCTGCCCAATCATTTCTTTGTTTCAAACATCGCCATGGAGGAAGGTACAACTGCAATTACCTGTAGGTTTTTTAAAGTTATTCTAAACTACCCTTTCTCTTATCGCTGTTTGAATGAGAAAGAAGAGGGTAACTTTTTGCAGGTAGGCAGATATTCAGCCTCACCGTTTTTGTACGTTTCTCCTATGGAATTTTACTGGTTTTTTCGTCTATAATTGACGTTTGTGCTTAAAATTTAGGGTCATGTAGCGTATTGCGTGTATTATAAGAGCAAGTTAGTCAAAGCGTGTCATAGGTACTGAAAGTTGTCCTGCGTGAAAATACACGTAATGCGCAATAACTAAAATTAAAGTGCGGTATTTATTGTTGGTAGAGACTTTAATTAAGATACCTACATTAACACGTCAATGACAGTCCCTGTGCGATGTTGCTGCAGCTGAATCCGTTGCATCGTTAAAATGCCTTCCTTCTCATCTCCAAAATTCGATGTTATCCTCAGATAATCTCCCCAAAACGGAAGCTATATCTGAACCCCCACCTACTGCAGCAGTTGATCTCGATGAGGCTTTGAATTGGGAATTCTGGAAGGGCGATTGGCCTTTCTGGAAGCATGCACTCGCTGGTAGCTGCGCGGGAGTTATGGAACATATTGTTATGTTTCCATTAGACACCGTGAAAACCCGTGTACAGGCAATGAAAACCTCATTTCTAGTGGCAAAGAATGGAAATGGGCCTGCTCTAAATTCGGTTTTTGACGTGAGTCATACAATGTCCTCCGTAAACGCTAGTACGGCTTCCTCGTCCTCGAATACTTCTCCAAACACCTCCACTATCTCTGCACGCCCTTCTACCATCACTCTGGGTGCTGCAAAAGATGCACATGCAACAAGCATCTCTTCTTTTCCGAAAGTGTCCGCAGGATCACTCGATCTTCTTGGTAACGGAGCAAAAAGTAATCCTTTGTCTGCTATTGCAAATGCAACTTCTGTGAATGCACCTTCTTCGTTTTTTGTATCAGGAAATGTTCAGAAAGCATTTCCAGGATCGCCGTCTACAGCTACTATTCCAAAGATATCTTATTGGAACGGAAGAAATATTCTTGGAAGCCATTGGATGAATCGGTCTACATTTTCATTCAGACTATCGTCTCTCAGACCTCTCAGTGCCTGCTTTCGTCTCTCGCCTGGTAGAGGTGAACTGGCTGCTGCGGTGAATGGTCTCGTCACAGAAGGTGGATTTCTGCGTTTCTTCAGAGGGGTTTCTGCTATTACGTGTGGGTGTATCCCTGCCCATGCCTCCTACTTTTCTGTATATGAAATAACTAAATTCCGGTTAGGTATGGGACATAATGGATATGTTTCTCCGATAAATGCTGCCGTGTGTGGTGCTGCTGCTACGTTTAGTCACGATATGATACTTACTCCAATGGATATGGTGAAACAACGATTGCAATTAGGATGCTACAAGTACTCTTACGTAATCTCTATGCCTACTTGAATGCGTCGTAAAAGCGCTAAGAAAGGAGCGTGTTTAATCTTGATAAAATTTATTAAAATGACGTTGCAGTATGCAGCAACGTCGGTCTTAAGTGTAGAATCGTTCTCTGTTTAAAAAGAAATATAGGTGATGGATTATACGTATTGAGGAGTTTTCCGTTTGACTAAAGGAAATGTTTTTTGATTGCTCAAGGGTCTTTGTGTCGTTTTGCTGGTGTAGTTTGACGCCCACGTTTTCCTCTGAATCCTATCTTTAAGATCTATGCATGATATTACTATTTCAAAGGATCCTATTTCATGTTTCAAAGGACAAATGGAGTTGCATCGCTTCGCTAGTTTCGTTGGGAACATATCAAGAATGTTTTCTCTTGTACTGCATTCTCTTTTCTTCTCATTTCTATGTGCTATCTTTCCTATCTTCATGAAAAAAAGTATATTTCTGCTATTTTTCTGTCAAACAGAGGCACCGTCGATTGTGTTCGAACCGTTTTTCGTCGGGAAGGATATTCTGCATTCTTTCGGAGCATGCCTACAACTATTTTAATGAATATTCCTTTTGGCTCGGTCGCTGTCTCTGTCAATGAGCTAATGAAAAGTATTTTGAGAGTTTCTCAAGTTAGTGGACAATCTGTTTCAAAAAGGAAGCCAGCCTCTCCATCGATGGAAGGAAGATTAATCGATGGCGCACCCTCCCAAACGACATTTGAAGAGAATTTAAAGCGCGTATCGGCTGCCAGTATGCCCATCTCAGCCCTATTGCAGTATTTCTTTTGTGCAGGTAGGCCATGTTTTTGAAGATGGTTCGTTTGTATTGGAGAAAAATCGTGTCATGTGTGTAGAAGAGGTTTTGGGTGTATATAAAAGGGGTGATGACTTTCCGAGTGGTGCTTATTTCACCTCTTTATGAAGATGTTGAAAATTGCTGCAGAGAGGTTGTAAATTTACGAAATATTTCCTTTAGTTTCAAGAGAAGGTTGAATTTTTTCACCCTCACTCGAAGTATTTGTGGATAGCAGTCACTACAAACAGACCCTGTCCATGGATGCTTGTGTCAAATCTTTGTGGGTGACATCGAAACGACCTGGCTTGTTATTTTTGTTAATAAAATGAAAAATGTATTCTATTTCGTGTGTGCCTGAGTGTACAAGCCTTTGCATGGTAGACGTCACCCTACTTTTTGCATAGTAATCGTGTGCTTGTATTTCTCAATAGAAAAGAAAGATTTTTCTTTCCTTGAAAACTCATCCTATGTTCCTGGGGGAGGTTTTGTATGCAGGTGTGGGTGGTGGCATTGCCGGTGTCGTTTCCAATCCACTCGATGTCATTAAGACGCGATTGCAAACCCAAGATTGCGAAATTCAGCGAGTATGCTCGATTTTTATATATAACGTTATATTTTACTCGATGTTAACTTCGAACTCTTGAAAACACTAAAATTCAGCAGGAGAGCCCTTTTTAAACCTTTGCATTTTTTTATGTAAAAGAAAGGAGCTCGAAGGCGTGGGGGGGGAGTCTTACACATATAGCTTCTCTGTCGTAGTATTGAGAAATGATAGGACCGTAACGTGGCTGTTTTACTTGCTTTATTTAATTGAGTTACTCACATGGGAATGTTTTGTTTCCTGCAATTGGATGATTGCTATTCATTTTGAATGGGGGGGTGTCTCTTTGCAATTTTACGTGTGTGTGGCTGTCTTCTTTGGCAGGAACTTTCCTTACGTCAGCTTGGTAGTGGATCGAGTATAAGCCCTGTAGCCACGATGAAATATACGGTGCGTGCGCTTACGTGTGTTTAAAAAGTTTTTATTTTTGATATGTCACAGTTGATAACGCTACTAATGGCAATCGTTTCGCTGTTTGCTGAATTTGATGTATCAGGCATGTTGACGATTGCTCACCGACTCTAGATGCAAATATGTCTCTTGTATATGCTGTGTTTTCTCTATAGTCTTTCCTGTCGTCGATAAAGATAATCTGGCATGAAGAAGGAATAGTTGGATTCTGGAAAGTACGGATCTATTTTATTTTATGATGTTATGTGAAACATTTAGCCTGTACTATTGTACGTGTTCAAAATTCCCCCTGTAGAGAACTTCTATTATGAAACGGGTAGCAGCCTACATAGTTATACTTTGGTTTTGTCGTAATATTTTTCGTTTGTTTTGTCTTAATAGGGTACAAGTGCACGTATGGCTCTTTGCATTCCAGCCACTGCCGTTTCTTGGGGTACATTCATGCATGGATATAGTGTAAATGTTTTATTTTGTTATACTGTAACATGAATAAATTTTTAATTGATAAGGGAAAAGAAGCACTTTTATTTGTGTTTGACTAACTTGATTATGTTCATTGCGTGACGATGATGCTGTATCTATCTACATCTTTCTTTGTAGATTCTCTTTTATATCTATTGATGAAGAATATACAATTTCTGTTATTTCTTGCTTATTTTTTGTGTAGGAACGTATGAATTTGTGAAATATCTGTTGACGGAGTTGGCATGATTTTTTAGTTTAGAACACTGGCTGTACTACGTTGTAAGCAAAAATAGGGTATCATTGAGAACTGTGGCGCATCCTTTGTCTGGAAAGTTGCACTCTGTTATTTTGATCTAAAGGCATGCAGAGACGATGAAGGTTGAATTTTTATTTGAAAAAAAATCAAATTGCTATAATTCGTGACGAGAGTTTTTATTAATTCTTTGTTTAGCGCTCTTATAGCATAAAATTATATAAATTTTTTAATTCATTCATTTGCTGGACTTGCGGAAAAAACATGACTAGTTTTAGGCTTTCTGGATGACTTTTTGGAATGTCCTTTCTTTCTATTCTTCCAATGTAGTGTCTCCTTATTTGTTTGAAATAATTTTCTCTTGTTGCGCTTTGAAACCTTGCTCATCTTATTGAAGGTTTTCTTAAAAGGGCATATTTCCGTAAGTTTACGTTAGCTTGGGTCAGTTCCGACTATGTTTATTAGCATGCTGGTGTTATAAGATTTTCCCATTTTCTTTTATCGAATTGTTTTTCTCTATATTTGAAGCATTCTTTGGTAATAGCTCTTTTCGCATTCTAAAAATTATTTTCTACTTTCTGGATAGAAAGTATGCTATAGCAGTGGATGAAAAATCGTTATGCTGTAATTTCTTTCAGCAGAATTGAGTTAGGGAAGACTTTGTTTTGGGGTAATTTTTTTTGCAATTTTTCGGTTACTCTGTAGTAATAAGTTACTTTTGTTGAAGTGGGCGCTTTAATTCAGTTTATGAAGTAAAAATCTGCTTCGCTTTATGCGTGCAAAGTCGATGTCGTATATATAATTGAGTAATCTAGTATTTAGCATTATCAATCTAAGGAAGGAGTTGGTGGGGAATCGACGTTTGCGAGAACCAAATTCAACCGTTGCTTACATCTCGTTATCACTTTGGAATGATTGCACCTATTTTTTTAGTAGAGTTCGATCATTTGAATGCATGTCGTTCTTATGGTGCGATAACTTCTTACATGAAGATGAATGTAACTTTTAGCAGCGTACGAACAAAGATGTATTCGTATCCCTAGGAACTGCTTGTACAATTTGTATCCAGCGGATGCTGTTATGAGTAAAGCCTTGCTGGAAATGTGATTAATTCAAATTCAGCATAGTTTTATCAAAAATGCCGGTGGTAAGTGAATTAGCGGGAACAATATCATGGAAAACCTTTTTTCTTAGTACGTCTAACCGATTCCTTCGCTACTTGCATTAAGGATTGGTAAGCAGTACACTGGTATTGCTGACTCCGCGGTTTGTAGAAATATATGGAAACTTCATTAACCAACGTAAAATTTTAAGTACAGATTGGACATTAATGCATGCTGAATATAGCTTTTTGCATAAAAATGAATTAATAAATTTATCTTTGCTTCATTCCTTCCGATCAAAAAAAATTATCAGAAAAAACTAGAGGATTTTGTTTTTGATAAACTGGAGAACACGCAATAATTATAATTCGAGATCACTGTTACTGCTTTTACAATTGCTTTCTTGCTTCAACCACGTTCGTCTAAATATTTATTAAGTTTAGTGTGAAATCATTTAGAGGTCACGGCTTTTTGCATTTTTTGTTTAACAAATTAGGGAATTTTGAAGGGAGAGACAATATTTTATTCTCCAAATGAAAGAAATCAGCTGTGCCAAGACAATAAATTCTTTCTCCAAGCTGAAAGGTATATTTTATGGCTGCTTAGTCATTAGTAGTTGAAAAGTGCGGTCGAATTCCAACATGTATCCTTTGCCCCTGCAGTATCTACTATCCCGTTAGCTTGAATACCTTAAAATATTTTGCCTCAATGTAGCTCAAGCATTGTTGGGTAAATGGCGTTCATCAGCGAGACTTCAGGCACCAACAGTCGACGAATAGCAAGCATCGCCGAAGAACCCATTTGGATTTGGTTAACATCTGCACTACATTTTACTTTTTCAGCATTGATATACATGCAGGCAATGGCTGCTATACTTATGAATCATCTTGAAAAACAGAGAGTTATTTCTCTTTTGGAACCAGCATTGAATTATAAATTTCAATAGGATTAGCATTAAGCAAGAATTTCTGTCAATTTATGCAAATTAGTCATCGTAGTTTTTCTTGTGATTAATTAGAAGCATACTGAAATTTAAAAAAAATTGTAATATTGATTTATGCAATGATAAGTCACAACGACAATAGGCAAAATCCACAAATCTTCCTTTTGAAATGTGGTTGTTGGGGAAATAACTATGCTAAATCATTAATATGTAAAAATCGTTTGGGCCTTAACCTGTTATATATAGTGTACCTGAGTGCTACGCTGATATTAGAACAAAATGGCATTACCAACATTCAAATTCTTAGCATACAAATCCACTTCTCCATTTACTATAAATAGTTCTATAAATATTTTCGCTGCATACGTGCAGGGTGAGAGTACGCCGATACTGCATGTGCGCTAGAGTACGCTTCTAGATCAAGTTTGCTCCTGTGCTGAATCCGGCAGCTATAAGAATAATTAGAAGACTAATAAGTAGCAATATTTTCTGTGGTCCTAGCGTCGGTATATAACTATTTTATTTTAAATTCAATTTAATACTAAATGATAAATTTCTGTGCCCTTTTAGGTGCAGGTTCTCTTTCAAAACTCAATTAAAACTTACATTAACACTGATTGCATGATGATCCTGCTGAATGCTTTCGTCTACCGAAAGCAGCTTTTTCTTCTCATCTTGGAAACGCTCCGCCTGGTTAAGTAAGAACAATTTAAAGCAAATAAAGTCCTAGTTGCACTCAATGTGCGGCATTTTCAGTTGGCATTGCAGGTGAGTAACATAATCTTTCTGAAAATAATGAAAATAGGCTGTCTTAACTATTGAAATAATTGCAGATGCTTACGTCTATGTCATTTTGATATTCCGTGATTGTCCAGAGACACATCGACCTAAGTTGTAACATTTGTAGAAAACGGGATTTTGTCTCTTGCAAGCATTTTCAATAGAAATCAGCTTTGTTGTCTGAAGTATAGTGCAAATTTTTTTAGAAAATCACGCACGCTTACGTAATGCCTATACAAAAAAATAGTACTGCGCATAGCACTAATCCCATTGGACCGCTTGAAATCATGTAGCGCATAGGAGGGGAAATGTTCGGAACACTGTCCTTTCCGTGTTTTATTCTCAAAATTGCGATCAACAATAGTGATGTAGCAATCAAAACAATAGCATTTTCAACAATCTGCAAGAAGATATCAGAAAATGGAAGCAATGGCAATTAAAACAGACACTTTTTTACGTCTCAATTCATTTTCAAACATATATTACTTTATTTCTACAAAAAAGCATTCCGCGAAGCTTATCAACTAAATTTTACGTAAAGTCACTTTACCAGTAGAAGTGTAGCTGTCCTGAGAGCATTTTCACGCTTCAAGGCAATCCCATATATCCCAACGAAACTTGTCAAGATGTTCAATGTTCCAAAAGCAGTACATATTCCGACGTAAGCAAGATTATGCTCATCCAGTTCTATTGCCAATAAAAATAGTATCCCGTACACGATTGGAAAGCAGTAGAGAAGAGTAGCACACCACCCTCGGGCGGTTGAAATTGACACAAAAAAGCACATATTATTGTACTAAGAACCGTCCATTCAAATATAGATTCTGTATAGTTTGTAATTGCTATAAAAAGCAAATACTATTCCAACCGTACCCGAATTCTTTTGCAATGAGACATATTCTTACGACTGCGTGAACCCAAAAAATGTTCAACCAAGTAGCAATATCTCTTTACTTCCCGTAAGTAGTATTAAACAATTCCAACCAAATGAATTCACGAGTGTTGATTACTTACATTTTTTTAGACGAATCTAGAGATGTATATTTAGGGAAAATCTTAAATAACGGTCATCCTGTCATTGATAAAATATCTTACACAACTACAGGGATGCAATGATGTATTCAGCTTTAATGGCTTGATTCAGATGATTCAAAAAATAGTTGAGAAAGATGCAATATTCACGCAAGAGCTCTGAAAAACCTTGGGCTTAAAGAATGAAAGGAAAATATTAGAGCCCCATCAGGATAGAAAGCCAAAAATTTGAGCCTGTAGAGAGCTAAAACGTAAGAGTAAGAAAAAGTCTAGGCATCTATTGAATCATCAAATAGGGAAACGTTTTCAGGAATGGTGTTAGTTTTGATGCATCCTAACTTCTTGAGCTAAAATTATTCTATTCAGGAATTGCCTATGCCATCAATTTCTACAGTAAACTCATAGTACGATTCATTTTTTCCGAACTGTAATTCATTGAAATGTAAACTAGATTTATCTACTCAGAAAGAGCACATGGGGTTCAAAGTTGACTCAATCGTTTCCTGAAATTTAAAATGAAGTCTACATTCGTGCGGACACCACTAATCATGCCAAAATTATTTCGTGTGAAGTCAGCAGTGAAGGTTCAAATTCGTTGAAGCAGCATAAAATTACCACTACATGCATTGCATTGATTGCAAAGTTGCAGTTTTACTTTCCAGCTAGGTTGCAGCTACTAAATTCATTGTAGCTAGATATTATTTAAGAGTAAATAACCGAATTTCGGCAATGTTGCTTGTTCAGAAGGTTATGGCTCTGTATGTTCAAGAAATATAAAATTTCTACATGGGCTCACTATGGTTGCTACAAGCCACTGCACTATGAAAATTAGAAGAAAATACTAGCAGCAGTATGCCAAACTTTGCTCATTATTTGAAAAGGTAAGGTCAAATTGAATAATCGGTGCATAAGTAAGAGCAGAAAATCTATAAAGAGGATTCATGAGGAGTAAGGATATTTTCCCTCAGGGAATGCTTATTTCGTGGGGATTTACGCCTTTATGAATATTAGTACATTCTTTAATAGCCATCGGCTATTCTGATTTACATGTTGCATTCAAAAAAATGGTTCAATAAAATTATATGGATATTACTTCAGATTAGTAAATGGAAGATAGTGACATGGATAACTAAAGTTTCAGCTTTCTTATGCTGCTCAGCAAAAGGAGACGCGAGAAGCTGCCATAACAATGCATCATGGAATCAAGTATGCCTCTGAAAAGTAGATAGATTGAAAATTTCATATGATATACAATCAAATTATAACATATACGGGAAAGTTCTAATAGGGAATTAAAATATAAGCAGCCAAAAAATTTCCTTAAATTGCAGTTTGACGAATCCTACAAGTGAAATACAGTGTGTGAGGTAAAATATATTGCCTTTGCTTTTCTTCTGCAAGCATTTTAAACAAACAAAATCATAACTTTATTGATGTATTTTAACTATATGAAATCAGCTGGGGCACTTAAGAGTAACTTCTTCTCTATCTCGTCATCCATTAGGCTGAGAAGCGTCATGGAAAGTTAGCTTAATCGCAGGGTAACGATGTAAGGGCAATGCAAAAATGTAGACGCTTTCTTCATAGGGCCAGTCCAACGGAAAGCATAAAAATTTTTAATCAAATGTAACTATGTAGAGCATGCCAGCAAAAGTTTTACGAGTTACAGTATGAGTAGATACTATATTGAAGAAGCAGACTGCTCAATTCAATGTCTTATATCTCATGCTTAAAAATTGCGTCCAAAAAATATAAACTGAAAAAAGTTAGAATATACTATAGATGATGGCTCTAAATTGAAGTAATGAAAGCGTGCATGTATCTTTTCGTTTTATGATGATCAGCTAGAAACATTACAAGCAAACTTTACGTAGTCATTCTTACTAACCTAAAAATGTAAGTGGACCACGAAGTGAAGGAATATAATCCAGACAGGGTGATGTGATTTTATTTACATTACAAGTATACTTATTCAATGCTTTATATTTTTTGTTAAAAAACGCCCCATTTTCTCGATCAAATATGGGCTCAGTATGGCATTTTGATTTCTCGATAAACAGAACAACCATACGAAACCCTAGATGTCATTGCGCATTTTAAGTATGGATGCTACAAGCCATCAACATGAAAAGAACTGTAGAGGTCTCTTTCTGTGATTGGAAAAAGTGTTAACGTAAAATAATTATACCAGTAATAGCTCTACCCACCCGCTGCGCAATTTATGCATTACTACATTTATGTTAATTTTTGGCGCATCATTGTATAGGACAAATACGTCAATTTTCTATTGTAAAGGACGGTTGAAATATGGATGAAAAAAAACTATTTATTCAGCAATGCCTTGAAAATTGACAACAAGAAAATCCACTCTAATCTTACCAATGCATGACAATTTTCCTCTCTAAGGATTAACAGCTACAGCTTTGAGATATAAACCGCAAAGAAACAGAGATGAGTATATTACAGCAACTTTCAGTTATACAACAGCAAACTTTCGGCATGATTAATAACTATTCTTGTAAATGCATCCCAATCCTTCCTGTCGGTAATATGCTTGTAGTTTTCCTTTGAAGCATTTGATGCGTAGTATTTCGATGGTCCAGTACTGGCATGGTCTCGAGGATTATTAGGTATAACAACGCGAAGGTTTTTGAGGTTATTTTTACTGTGATGTTGTGCCACCCTACGTTTTGAAGAAGGAATTATTGCACGTTTAATACATCGAAGAACAGCAAGTGCCTGATTTTGCAAAAACCTACTAGGCATTACATTCATTCTAGCATTTGGATCCTTGAGTAGTAGCAGTGGTATAGACAATTCAACTACACCGAAAAGAGCTGCTGTATCTATTACTTTACAAATAGCTTCTTGAAGTTCAAAGGATAATGGAGAATCCTCTTTGCTAGCATCTTCGTCATCCGAACGGAAATTTAATTTAGGAACTATCAAGTGAAAGACAATTTGACAGTTAGGCAAATTTGAATGACGAGTCAAAAAGAAGTCACCGGCTTTAAGTGAATTATTTTGGCATTGCTGTTTAATTTCTTCTAATTGTTCTGTTATGGAAGGAAAGACGAGTTCGACCGCTGCATTGCACATTAATATGAACGGCTGAAATGTTATATCATCAAATATAAAACTTTCTGATAGTGTCAAAATAGCAGCTTGGAGACGATGCGACAGAGCAGAAATTGCTTGAGCGGGCCGTTGAACAAAGCTAGAACTTTTTTCCGAAATATTTATAAATTCAAAAGGCTGAGTGGCAGCTGAAAAACTGAGTAATTCAGTTCCAACAAATTTCTGAGAATTGTGGGAAAGATCGTATTTACCGTTGGCATCATCATTTTTCGGTGAAAAGAAGCTATTTCCAGCATGGGAAGAAAGTTTATGCCGCTTGCTAATATTTTCAGAAGCACTCATCAAATTCATGTGGTTTTGTGCAGTGGATGAAACTAAGACATCAACTTTACGATCTTTTGGTGCCGCTTCATTCAGTTTGGCGAATTTAGGGCACTTCTTGAATTCTTCGTCAATTAAAGAAAAGGAAGAAGAAAATTGATTTTTGAAAGGGTATCCCGAATTGTATACTATTTCGCACTCCGTTTTACCATTTTGCTGCACTTCTCCATAATGTCCGCAGTGCTGCGCTGTTGTTGTTATAATTTCTAGCATATCCCCACGACAAAAATGAACGAATTGCTGACTTCGAGTGTTGAGACCAAACGGTGCTGCAATTGTACAAAAATAGGACAACCTTCCAGGACTTTCACTGCTACTCAAGTCTGATCTCACTGAGCACTTTTCGGCACTCCGGCTACTCGTAGGCATTTGAATTAAAGTGGGAGCTTCATTCAATATTTTGTGAGGAGAGCTTTTGTTATCAGTTCGAAAGGTTTCAGTTTCCGCATGAGCCCCGGGCGCAGAAACTTCTTGTGGAATTGGCAGATCCTTAACAAGACGTTTTGTTTTTTTTCTGCTATCCTGACATGGTGAATCGCCTGTTTTCCTAGAAGCGGGTATTATTTCACAATTTCCAAATTTTTCGTCGATGGGACCCAGTATAAGTGAATTAAAATCAGTTGTCGTATCTACCCCAATTGGCTGCCTGCGGGAGTGTATTTTCAAGGGGCTAGTCATTTTCTTAATATATTTTTCTGCATATTCGTACAAAATACATTATAGCTTTTATCTTGCACTACATTAATTCTTCATAACTAACAATGAGGCCATAAAATAGAAGTACACCCACGCGGGGAAGCAAGAAAAGATAGAGAAAAAATTACAAGGAAAAATGTAAAAATACCATATAATATAAGATGCGTATGCAGTCTAGATTAAATGATTTAACCTCTTTCTTTGAAATGTTCATCATTTAGAATGTTTCGCCTTTGTTTAAATTCATTAAAAGATGAAGTTCCTATTACACTGGGTAAAGGTGGTAACGAAAGCTCTTGCAAGTATCTTTCTTGCATAATAATCGAATATATTTCCATGACAAGAGTTTCAAATGTGTTTCGCTGTTGTTTATGCAATGCGGATATTTCTGCTTGCCAGTGCATTTCAAGTGCATCGAGCTCGGCTATGTGCTACAATCGGCAAGACAAATTGGCAATTATCCTTGAAATGTATACATTTCAATTATTAAAGATTCACGTAGCAAAATTTATGAAACGCTAGCTTGTAAAGGTTATATGCACGAGCAAAACAGATACGGTTTTTCAACCTGGAATTACTGCTCTCTATTCAACCAAATAAATTTACTTGTGAAACTAAGGGCTGCACGCTCATCATCGACACAATAGGACAGTTTGTTTTCTCGTCACTTCTACTCTGATGAATGTACGTGTCACAAGAAGACCAGGAATTATTTTTACTGTAACTATTTCCATCCTGACGCGAATTTTTTTCTTTCGCAGTACTTGACGAAGTAGGCAGCCTGTTGAACAATTGATTGCAGGCATTTTCCATTTCAAATGACTGTTTTAGTAGCAGAGAAGCTTCGGCAAATTGGTATCGCTCACGTAGTTCTGTCATAGCTTCAATGAAAGATGCTTGCAATTCCGCTAGATTCCGAATTACATGAGCGGGATATCTACTTAAAATTACGGAATAAGCATACCAATATAGCAAACGTTGCAGTTGCACCAACCAAAGTGCATTTAGATTGTCTTCTTTTATCCATTTGTCAAGTGCTAAAGATAAGTTTGGTTTTTTCCGTTTAGAAGAAGAGCTGCTTGAGCCGGCTATTATGTTGCCACCACTTTCTGCTTTTTCACCCTGCCAGTGATATGGTGGAGTCTCAATTTTTGTTCCAGTCTGATCAGCAGTCAGTATTTCATTAAGTAACATAATTTTTTCTTTGGGAGTAAGAATGCTTAGATGTGGTAGGGTTATCGCAAGTAGATGGTTTTGGTTACTACTTTCATCGAATGAATTTGAGCGAAAGCATTGAATACTAGGGTGTGTAATAGCATCATGGCTCAACATGCAGCAATTCGAAGCTGTAAAATTAGCGTATTCATTTTTACAAAAAGAGACACTCTGTTTATCCTGAAAGACATGATTAACATCTTTGGAAAAGTGTAACCGCAAGTGATGCTTTATCTTTTCGAATGAAGCGAAAGCCAAGTTTGATATCTTGCAGACTTCTTTAAGGTAATCTTCGAATGAATCGTTATCGGGAAGAAGCAGAGTTAAACGGAGGTATGGGCAGATTTCCGTTCCGTTTACGTTATGTCCTTGCGGAATCGAATGGAAGAGAGAGACTTGAATTTTCATACTTGCCGGTGCACACAATGGCGACATTGTTAATTTAACAACGCAGTCTTTGTTCTTCCAAGAAAAATGCTTTGGGGAAATTTAGTTATTAAAGTCGATACACAATATGAATGCATAATTTGTGAGAAATGCAAAAGCAAAGCATTGTAAAATATAACAAGCGAAACGAGCATACTACCCTGAGGCTAAAAAATTTATGACAAGGTCGTAGCCATTGAATGGAAATTTAGACTCGCTACCTACCTATACTAATCGAAAATATGCACTATATAACTTGATCTTTTTCACGATATTCCCGTCGTTTTGCAATTATAATGGAATTTTTCCCTGCCACATTTTGCCAAAGCTAAGAGAAATGCGGGTGCCATGTTTATGTAGACACCTGGTGAGATATTCCGATAATACAACTGTAGTAGCATAGGCTTTCTGGCATGACTTATAAAGAACCAACGAATATTGATACTCAGCATTTTAAGGTAAATGTGAGGACATATTTCCTTTCGCATGCTGGTAGATTTACAATTTCTGCATCCTTACCCCTAAGTATCAAAATGTTCGTCGCCAACGTAATATTGCCAATGGTTGCTTTTTCCCGCCAAAGCTCTGAGGTAAACCAAAAGCTGAACTATACATGCTTCGATTGTGATTTTGTTTTAAAACAGGTCAGCACTTTGAGATCAAATTCACTTGCCATATAATATTAAACCGCCCAGCAGCATTGCTTGTAATATGTGATAAATGCAAAAGTTGCTTTACCCAATGTATCTTGATTCCACGTCCCCAGACCAATCTGAAGATTCGTAAACTTCGTGGTATCTTATGGTTGTGTAATTGCAGCGCATAATTTCAGTTCCTACAGTTTGTCCCAGCTATGGCAATATATATAACTATACACCACTAGATTAGAACTGTTAGCCCATGTGATTTACTGGAAAGCGGACTTGAAATGACCGAAAAATTCTTGATGTTCCCATAATAATCTTTTCCTGCTTCCCTTTTCCATTATGAAAAATTTTATGGTCAAATATAAAATTCTTATCCCACGCTCTAGCATGCTTTTAGTAATGCCACAAGAGGAATCCACAAAATTTTCCAGAAGCCATGTATTACCAACACAAGATTCAATAAATGCAATTCAACGAGCTGGCTCAGCGTCGAATCTACTCAATGAATGCTATTTCTTGCATAGAATTTTTGTCTACAGTGTATCTTCAATGAAAGAGTTTGAAGCAAATTTCGATACAATACCGAGGAAGCAGAAGAAACAGTAGCACATGCAGATGTAAAGGTTCGCGATCAGTTGTATTTTTAAATACTAAAGCGTTCAAATAGCAAACAAGCTGGTCTATATGACAGTTTCCAATAACAAGAATGATACCGAGTGCAACGTAATATGATCATTGCCAAGGCAAAAAAGAGAAGCTGTGCAATTTCAATTTGCTTCCGCAAGTGAAAAAGTATGAAAAAGCAACACAAAAAAAATAAACAAAAAGCTATCGTATCATCTCTTGATGCGCAATCTCATAAAACGCGGCAGTCCCCCTTTGCGATGGTCTGCAGTCCTCATTTCGTTACATGTAAACTTTCGATATCACAAGTATTGCCAATACACGGTCGACGATGTAAATATATAAATGAATAGCACTTTGTCCAGTGCAACTTTAAACGTCCTATAAACAAGTGATAGAAAACGAAACAAGTGATCACAGAAATGCTGTGTTCATACGTATAACAAACAAAAGCCACAAGTTCAGACTCATATTAGCACAAATAAAAATAATTACCTCCGTTGCAGTTGTGTGCTCCAATTCTTCTTTCTTATCCACAGAAAGAGAGTCACTTCTGTGATTAAAATAACAAGAAACAGCATCTATGTTACAAAAAATATTCTCTACGCGTATTCTCCACAACCACTCGCCCAAATCAACAGCAACTCGAAATAAAAAAATACGAGTTCGATGTAAGAATAAACAGCATTGCCACAAGTAAAGAGGCGCACTTCAAATTGCTACTCAATATTAAATAGAAGTATACGCACAGTTCGCTCCATTTCCTGTTAACTGATACGGCTATTCTAAAAAATAGCTTTGCGCCTTACCTAGAAATAGTAATATCCATGGCATCGCCTGGCACCGCTAGGCTACAATGCTCGGTTGGAGGCATCGTAAAAAATTCTAGATGACAATATTTTGGATGCAGTAATGCCGAAGTGGAAGGCGACATGGATGTCGGTTCGCTTCCCTCTGGGAAGCGTGCACACAGATGTGCATCATCACTCTCTGGTACGAGTTCTACTTTCGCTATATCGGTCGGGAAATCAGGCAAACATTGCGTAGAGGAAGAGGTCATACCAGCCACTTCAAGAGGCATCGCTTCATGTTCTCCTCCGGTCGCTGCATCTGCCGGCATTACTTCGGCTGTTCCTTCACTGGAATGTGTCAAGGGGGATGAAGCATCGACAACTTCCTTCGCGAGATTGACGACCGCCGATGCATCGGAGGAGATAGTTGAAGAACGCCCTTTGAGAGGGGTACCGCGTAATGCTACAACGCAGGCTTGAATAGGACCAACGGTAGCACGCTTTCTAGATCTGCTCTTGGCAGAGGCTGAAGAATTTCGCCGTTTAACCGGAGACGGAGAGCAATCGGATGAAGTATGGGAAACCGATTGGCCTTCTAAAAGAGATTGAGAGGCCTGACGCTTCCTGGGTGGCTTAGCATCGCCAACAGATGTCGTTTTAGGCAGACGAGAGCTTGCTTTCTGAGATGCACGAGGTGACGTGTTGTTTCCGCCGGAAAGTAGTGTCACGATATTCTCAGCTACTGGTGGAGAAGCCGTGGTAACAGCAATTTCATTAGCCATCGAAGATAGACCGTTTAACGGAGTGGATACAGTGCTCATAGTCGTAGCGGGGGTTCCTGTTTCTTCAAACGGTCTTAATTTCTGCAGCTCTGAAATACGGGTGAATAAAGGTAAGTATTCTCCAAGGCGCAGCGAAGAACCTTCGCTAGTATTGGTTGGAAATTCAGTGCCAGATGAAGAAATTTTCAAGGGTGGAACTGTAGGTGGGTGCAGAGGTGAAGAGGTTTGTGGGGCTAGCGACTGCAACATGGCGTAATCGTGAGAATCATCGACCGCAGCATCGAGGGAGGACAATGATTCCTTGCATTGACGGGTCGAAGGTGTTACAAAAGACATTGGAGTTTCGAGAGAGAGGTACGACGAGGAGTTCTCTATTGCTTGAGTTCTAGCAGGAAGCGTACACTGGCGTTTGGCATTCGTTTCAGAAACTGGGAGAGCATGCGGCAATGGTATGCCATCAGAAAATCCGGTATTTTCGGGCGATTCAAAAGGAAGTGTTCCATTGGAGGCAGCCTGCAGGGAGGAAGGAGGCGCATGAGAGTCACTGCGTCGTCGCTTTGTTTGATCCGCCAGAGGTATATCCGCCACAGGAGATTCCTGTGTCAGTAATGCTCCCTTTGGAGGATGACAAGCCGCTGCTGGAAGAGAAGCAGCGAGAGGGAGAGAATATTCCCCTAAGAAACCCAGAGGTATCGGATGATCGTGCTCACCCTCGTGAATAGGGGAAGATAAGGCTGCAGAAGGCAGGAAAGGTTGCTGCATGGCTGGATCGTACGTTTCTAATCGTGCGATAAGAGGAAGTAGAGTTGCATCATTTGAGGAGAGCGTTCCGCCCTGTCTGGCCAGAGCGCAGGGGGGAGAAATATCGTCCATGCCACCTAGTGCGTGAAAATCAGGAGAACTTCGCGGAAACGATTTCGTACTATCAACAGAGGTGAGAATCTCTTCAAAAGTTCGACCAGAGGACCGAG
Source organism: Cardiosporidium cionae (assembly GCA_015476325.1). Classification (NCBI taxonomy): domain Eukaryota; phylum Apicomplexa; class Aconoidasida; order Nephromycida; genus Cardiosporidium; species Cardiosporidium cionae. Next base: position 20,905 of record JADAQX010000216.1, on the reverse strand, counting down.
CATAGTGTTCTGCTTCGGCACGATTTCCACTATGTAGAAGCCAACAAATTTTCATTTTTCGAGACGGACGTCCCCTACCGCGTTTTGAAACCTCTGGGAGATTTTGACAGGTTTTTATAACCAGTGCCTGCAATTCCTCTTCAGACAAATGTGTAGGGAGAAAGTTATCCACTTTCTTTCGAGAATTCATGGCAAAGGTGTAGGAATTTCCCCCTAGAAGGGTGTGGGGAGATCCCCCCAAGGAAGGGATCTCCCCAGCGATGGTAGCAGATGAAAGATGAGGAGGAAGAGTCTCTACCCCACCGTCCTTCCTTTTGGGGGAGGAGAAATGGGAATGGGTAAGAGCAGCATCGCCAGGGTTGAGAGGTGCCTTCTCCAACGAAACAGAGGGAAAGGAGAGGGTATCCATGGGGACAGGAGGCATGACAGGCCGGAGACGAGAATCCGCCAAACGCATCCGAGTATCATCTCGGCGAGCCCAGGCAGGTATAAATAGGCGAGATTTACGAACAGGTAATGAGGGACGAGCAAAGGCATTGACTGCGACCGCAGGGAGAATTTTCTCTTCCTGGAGGAGATTTTCTGGATACAAAGCAGAAGAAAGGGTTGTGGATGCCTCCGTGGAAAGTGGAGAGGACAGAGTAGGGGTTACATGCATCCCACTATGCGTGGCAAGAACCACGGTCGAAGGCAAGGAAGGAGAAGAGAGAAGAGTGCCTTCCCCAGCAGAAAGGGAGCTATCCATCGTCTCAGTAGCACTGCTCGTAGAGGGGGTAGGAAGAGAAGCAGGGGTAGCGCCCGGCAATGCCACAAGAGAAGAAACAGAAGGGAAGGAGATATTCTCGGAGATAGCCACGCCATAGGGGCAGGTCTCAGAGGCAGCCGTGTCTTCCATTGGAAGGAGAGAGGCTAAAGATTCCATAGAGCTGGAGGGGGAAGAATTGGGGAGGTGGGCATCGTTTCCATCAAAAGAGGCGGCAAAGGTTTTTAATAGGAGAGAATTTCTATCCGCCTTCTCTTCTGAATGTTTCACGCGTTTGGCAAGCATACAGGAGTATATATCTGCATTACCAGAAATATTTTCCTTCGATAATCCAAGTAATTCCTCTTCATCTAAAAGAGGATATTCTCGATTCAAGACTTCTTTTCGTTTCCGTAACCACATATGTTTGATTCTTTCTCGTTTTCGCAATTGATCCACAATAATTTGAGCCTTCATAATATAAAGAAAATAAAACCATGAAGTCTCTTTTGAAACAAAAGGATACCGTAGGAAGTAGGAAAACATAACGATTTAAGAGAATACGTGAAAAGGGGGAGGAAGCTATTCTTCCAAGATGAAATACAGAAACAGGCAGTAAGAGAAAGGGATTGAGAATAAAACAAACGTACCAATTCTAAGAAAGCTCTGAGTTTTAAAAATAAACGAACCGAAGGCGATATTTTTTCACGTATCTGCGAATGCTGTACAGAGAAAAGAAAAAGATACAGAGAAACTCCAAAAATGGACAGCTTCGTCTACTAAAATACGAATTCATCACGTTGAAAAGTTTCTCTCAAATAACACCTCTCTTCCCTGCCTATAATGAAGCTTGAACAGAGGCCTATCCGTTTTTTTTATAGGGTTGATATATCTTAATGAAAATCCCATTCTCTGTAGGATTTTCTTAGCCGTAGTGGCTAGTAGATCTTATTGGATAAGACATCGACTCTCCCAGAGTCCATTCCTTTTTTCAGCATTCCTCATTTCTACCTCCCGTATAATTCCTCTCTCTCAAAGTATCTTCCTTCCTATATACTTTACCTTCTTACAAAAGGCCATACTACGAAAACCAGTGATGCAATCATCGGACATCTCTAAAAAATAGCCCTTTAATTGCGCACAAAGAGGATGGAAAAACGTCGTACATCCTCTTTGACTGCATTCCAAACTGAATCCATAACTTAATCCACAAACTTCACACAAACGAAACAATTTAGGTACAGTCTCCACTCCTAAGATGGGACTCATTTCATCATTGTCAGTAATTTCTATGTTTGGAGCCCACAAACAGCAGGTCATATGAGCAAATAGAAGTTTTCGAGGGTAACAGCCAAATCGTCCACCCGTGAAAGGAGGGCGATGAAATCCTTCTGAGCGAGCACACACTTTTAGAGCGCCTCCTTTACGTGGACAGAGTCGACAGTAGACCTTCAAAAAGAAAGATTAAAAAATATCAATGCATGGAAGGTGAATCAATGTGTTTTTTGAAGGTGAAAATGAACACTGGAAGAGAGAGAGTATTTAGAAATGAAATTTTGAAAATGTGTTGGGTGAGAAAATTCTACCGGGCGGGGGAGGGGGGGGTATATCCCATTTTCAAAATAATAAAAGAAGCTATCTATGAAAAGAAAATATCTATGAAGAGAACGTACAAGCGTAGGATCTTGACCTCCAGCACAAACATCACATTGAAATGGACGTATGCCTTTGGAGGCATCGACTGCCTCTATGTGTTGAGAAGGAGAGGGAATACAGGCATTACCAATACCGTAGCATAAGCGATGAACACATAATCCACATTTTGAACAATGTAACATTGGATTGAATTCTTCCATGCCCTCATCCTGAAGGAACAAAAAATATACATACAAACCATTATAAAATTATCACTATAAGAGGGAAGGGAGAAGGGGGGGGGGAGGGGGAGTAGGCATGCTTTCTCGGTTCTGTTTCATCCTATTTCCTTTCATTTCGTAGGAATCTCCCACTTTCTCATTCTACACGCAATTTCAATCCTTTCAATGGATTCCTCGTGTTTCACCTCCCCCCTTTCTCTATATATAGTTTTTATTCTTCTTCATTGGATGTGTTGTTTCCTTCCTTCGTTCACCACCCTTCTTCTTACTCTCACCAACATCTCTCTTCTTCATCCTCGAGTGATTTCCTATAATTTCTTCTCTCTTTCTTTTCTTCCTCTACTTTATATTCATTTCAAGTTCCTCTTCCCTCTTACCAAGAGACACACAGCACACATATTCTTGCGATATTGATCAGCCACTTCAATGCACACACTTTCATCTTCAATAGGAGGAAGATGGGCAGAGAGATTGCCACTCGATCCACGATTCCCACGAGAATATTTCTTCTTATCTCGACGATCCTTGTGACTGTAAGCTTCAGGTTTTCTGTCACGATTACTACAACGATGCACACGAATGTCCATTTGAACGATGGATTTACTGTAAAAACATACAAAATGAAAGGATTTAAAAAGAGAAAGGAGGTAATAGGATTATAAATAGAGTAGAGTAAGGATGAAAATGCCTTTTAGAAGAACAAGAAAAGCGATAAATATCCACTTTTTTAAGAGAGATACTAAAAGGAGGGGCTAAACATTTTTTTTTTTTGGAAAAAAAAATACAAACATGGCATCTATAGTTTCTATCCATCGCCTCTTATCCCGTCGATCGCCTTTTGAATCGTTTCCCTTATATTTCATTGTTTTTCTCTACATTCTTTCTATCCATTTTAATGCCTTACTATACAATGCCTTCTCTCTTTTTGTTTCATAAATATTTCCCAGTAAGAACTTCTCTTCTCCTTTCCATCCCTCAATGCATCTTCTCGTTCGTGGTCGTTTCACTCTCTTTCAAGATTCCACACAGTTTTTCTCCTTCCTCCAAAGTCCACACGCTCCATATATATAAATATATATATCTCTTTCTCTCTTTTTTTTCTCTCTCTCTCTCTCTCTATATATATATCTCTCTCTCTCTACTCTCTCTCTACTCTCTCTCTATATCTCTCTCTGCTCTCTCTATATCTCTCTCTCTCCTCTCTCTCCCACTTTTTCATCGCCACTTACCGCTCCTTCACAGCCACAGGCGTATGCTTCGAGCAATACACATCAATGATTAATTTTGGAAAACAAAAATCCACCGTTCCTTGCCATTCTAAGAAATCATCACGTGTTTTATAGGCGTGAACATACAAACCATGGAGCCATGCACACATTGGATGAAATGTGAGGGGGCAACGCCCACCTCCACTTCGATGTGCACAAATCACACAGTAGCCCCATTCACTCCCACAGAAAAAACAACGAGAAGAGCGTCGCCATGATTGAATCGTTGAGAGAGACCAAGGTTCCAGTTGCTCCAAATCTTCACAGTGAGTTTCTGGCATCAACCACACCGCACACAAGAGATGCACCCATGTATTTGTAGTGGTTCGCTTGAAGGCACCTCCCCACACCCCACAAATATCACAAAGGACAGAGCCAGGGGTAAAGGTGATCTGCCATTGCGTTCCTAAGAATTTTTTCTCGTATTCACACCGTTTACAAAGCCATTCGGAGGCATCGGTATCCTCACCCGGTTTTCCTACGGCATAACATCCCTTGTGGACCGATATTTGACAGCGACAGCAAGTGAAAATATGATGAAGGGCAGGCCCTTCTTCTCCAAAGCAAAAAGAGCAATAGACACGGTGGATATCCTCTTCCACCTCCACCTTCGCAGGGGGTGAGAGAGACGCTTCCTCTTCATTGAGGGAGAGCGTCTCACCCCCTCGAGCCATCTTTTTGAGAGGCAAAGGGAGGGCAGATTCTGGCTTGTCCGTAAATCCCACCACAAGCGTTGAACACACATGAGACCATCGACTCATGGCAGAATAACGCATCAGCTGCTGCTGTAATCGAGATCCCACTTCCACTACACGGAGAGGGGCAGCATTCTCCTCTAATACCATATCCAGCAAATTCCCACGGATACTGGAAAGCTTGGAATAACAGGAACGAGAGTAGGTGACAAGCATGGCCAATTGGGCCCCCACAAAATCATCTGGCCCGGAGGTCAAGGCCTTTACAGTGGCTGCATCCATTAATTCATCTTGTGGTCGCCGCCAGTGAATGCCACTTAGAAATACCGTCGGTGTCTCCGTATGAGAGGCATGGGTAAAGGAAGGTAGGGTGTGGTATCGAAAGGAAGCAGTCAAAGATTCGTGAGGAGACAAAGGAGGAGGCGAGGCGACAGCCTCTGTAAAGGTGCATGTGACATGGAGAGGAGGATGTAAAGAGGTGCTAGGAAGCACCGAGATAGTGGCTAATTTCTTGCGTATGTACAGCATTTGAAAGAGGGAGAGCTTTACAAAGGCACCAAATCTCACAGATAAATGCTGGGGGGGGGTTGATCGCGTGTAGGCAGAGAGAGAAGAGGAAGGGGTATCGCCTTCGAAGCATTGTAACCTCGTTTCCTCTTCTTCCTCGGCATTTTCCTCTTCTTCATCAAGAGAGAGGCCATCCCTGCTACTCTGGGAAAGCCCCCTCTCCATAGGATGCAATCGCCGCTTTGGAGAAAGAGAGGCAACAGGAAGTACTTCCTGAGGATCCTCAACAGGAGGCAAATCATTCACACTCCGAAGAACATCCCATGCAGCATCACGGCGATTCCATTCCCCTAAAAACGTATTGGCAGCCTCTTTTTCTTGAAGTGTGACCTCCACTGGAACGGAGGATACCTTCAGTTGAGACCACACGGCGGTGGCCCCAAAATCTAAAATAGCAATGGGAGGCACACGAAATTCCATATACGTAGACCCTTCCCCTCTCTCTACAAGGGAATTCGGCTTAAGAAACGTTTCATAAGAAGACGTAATTTGCTCCAAGAGAGCCAAATCAGACTCTGGAGGGAGAGAGAGCTGATGGATAGTGGGAGGAGCGACAGAATATGTCAGGATGCTTTCAATTTGTTTGGCTTCCTCCATAGCCGTCTTTCGAGCCGCCAGAGGAAATGTTGTCACTATTTGCTCAGCCAAAGGGCCAACAGCGACCCGTTTGAACCAATTTTCATAACGAAGCCAATTTACACGAACACCCCGAGTAGGCGCTGCATGAATTTGCGTATGAGCAGCCGTACCAGCATCGATCATCCCTCCTGGATCAAAGGATCCAAGGAGAGGAGGACGACCACCATTCCCCTCAGGAAGAGGGCGAGGGGGTGAAGAAGGGGTCATCGCAGTGTCTCCCCCCAGTGTACCGCAGCCCCCTCCACCTGAGGACGAGCAGCCACCACGCGCTTTGATCTCGTGGTGACGAGGGGAGGTTGAAGTAGCAGAGGCTGTAGGAGCAAACGTAGGAATAGAAGGGGAACAGAGAGGCGATTTACGGTGGGCCCCCTCCGTGGTGGGCGACCGAGGCGGCTGACGGCGAGAGGTGAGAGCATCGAAGGAAGATACATGGCCATCTTTGAAACCAAGTGAGAGAGGATTCCCATTATAAACTGAGGAAAGAGGTGGGATACAGGTTGAAGGAGGGAGAGGGAGGAGTCGACGCTTCTCTGCCTCACGTGCAATGCTCACGTCATTACTCCCTCTGTGTTCACGGCAAAAAACAGCCTTCCAGACGGAATCTCTCCGCTGTAGACCTTCTCCTTCCCAAATATGCTCGAGAAAGCAAGGACAGTCTGCTTCTTTTGCACACGTCACATGAATTCGTTTGAAACACTGTGGATAGGCACAAGGAAGAGGAAAGCCACCATACGTACAGAGATCACATCGATAGCCATGATGTCGAGCTTCTTTTAACGAGTGTGTGATACCACAAGGATCATCTAATTCCATTTTCTTACGAAAAGAAGGACCTTCGGAGGCAAATAGGACGCAACTACTGTGCACCCACACCTTTTCTGCACCTCTTCGCATAATGCCACCTTCATGATCACACAATTTACACCGTGCTGCACACAGAGGAGAGGAAGGTGAGAGGGTGGAAAATATAAGAAAAAATCACCCTAAATGAAGAGAATCCATCGGATTTTGATCCGATACTTCTTCGTACGATTTTATTCTAAATTAAGACGCATTTCTCGAAATTCATTACACTTCTTGTTTCTTCCATGCATGTACTCTAGAGGTCACTCTCTTTTTTTATTTCCGTAGTTATTACTCCCAATTTCCCCTTTCTCACCCTCTCCACATCCTCTTAACTTCCCCTTTCTCACCCTCTTCTTGCTTATACTAGCTTTCTTCTACCTGCTTTATCTTTCGAATGTGAGGCCAGTCGATCCTCAGAGAGAGAGCGGACTTGCTTTGCTTCCCATTCACAAAGAGAACAAAACCACTTTCCATCAGGTATGATAGTAATACCGTAGCAAGCTTGATGAACACCCTTATCACAACCGTCACATAGAAGAATTTGATTACCTTCTTCACATTCTCCACCAAAACAAACACCACAGAGTACATCATCGGTGGCAGTAGCAGTCAATGTGGCAAGAGAAGAGAGAGCAGCGGAGGGAGGAATGCCAGAAAGAGGCAAAGAAGAAATAGAGGAAGAAGGCAGAGGAGTCACAGAAGCAGAAGGATCCATAGTATCAGAGACAGAAGGACCCACAGAATTCCTAACTCTCTCTTCTTCCATGACAGATGCTTCTACAACGTAGGCATCTTTTTCTTCACTTTTTGGAGTATCCGAAGATACATCCACCGAAGGTAGCGTTGATGCCGTACTCAACGAGGAAGGCGTATGTGGCAGCCCATCCAGAGAATAACTGTAGTGGCCAACAACAAAAAATTAGAGAGGGAGATAAAAAAGTAGTGGAAGAATTGAATATAAGATGAAAAGAAGGAGAAATAAAAAAAATCACGAGGTGACGAACAATCGCGGAGATGATGAGAACAAAACGAGTAACCCATGAGGCGATGAAGACAAAATGAGAAACGAGGGTGATGTGAGGGAGAATAAAACGTTCAGAAAACAAACCCATGCTGAGAAATGTAGAAAATAGAGGCATATCCTCATAATTTCAGCAATTTCTCATTTTCCTCGTCCTACAAGAACGTAGCTATAGCTTTCTTTACGTGAAACCTAACAGCACAAATTTACATACTTGCTGTGTAGATGAAGACGATGATTGGATCCTTCATGATGATTGAGCTGAACTACACAAACGTTAGAAGCCTTTTCCTGTGCATGTAAGAAAATAAAAACACCTGTAAAGGATTCTAGAAACAAGAATTTGCTACGAGTTCGAGAAATGCGATGCTAAGAAGAGAGGCATCTCGAGGCATCTCGGTGAATCAAGATTGGATTTCTCCAGTAAATACAAAGAGGAGATACCCACTCTGGCACTCTCTTTCTTGCATTGCCACACCATTTTCTCCCATTTCAGATACAAAAAAAGAGGTTAAATACTTCCATAGACGTATAGAAAAGAAAACAAAGGAATATGAATACATTTCTCCGCTAGGATGAGCATCTTACATCCTAAAAAACTAGGATAGTAAGCCTTTCAGGTAACAATCATCATCCAAAACATATCTCCAGTTCCTCATACTCTCTTCCTCTCTCTCTCCATGTATCACCACCTCTGGCAATTCCTCGTCACTCTATCACTTAATAAGCACCCTACATGTGAGATAACTGGAAGATCATTGACAAAGATTTGAGAATTTTGAAACTTATCGGTCACGCTGGAATGAGTAGCACCCACATTGGAAGAAGGCTGAGAGCTCGGCGCGAAATCCATTGAAGAGAGCTCTTGAGAGGAAGCCACTCCCATATCCTCGCTAGCTAAACAGGATTGCTCATCTACTAGCACTCCACCAAGCATTGCATGGAATCTAAAATACCTTCTCTACACATTTCATTCTGCATGGTGTATACACAAAAAATAGCCTGTACATACGTCTCTTCCACTCTATCTCTTCAAAGAAAGATAAAATTCCTTTAATAAACCGAAAATAGGCACACAGAAACGGAAACTTTCTTGTCATTCAAGGGTAGAAAAAACGCTAAAATTCACCTTTAAAAACGTGGATTAAAAAAGATATGAAGCATCTATTTTGTAAGAACATAAGCGCAATAAATTTACATTTATATTTTTTTTAGTTTGAAACATTATATGGCAGCAATAGCTGCCATTCTATTCTCTTTTCCGCTAGCAAAATAGATACAAGAACACCGTGGCTATAGGTCTTTACTAAATTTTATCTACTTTCTATTTCTTTTTTACCTCTAACAAATTCAGCTTATGGTATGCACAAACGGTGATTGGTTTGCCATTTGGGATTTAGCAGAAAAACGAAAATAATAGTAATTCAACATGACGCTAAATTTAAAATTACGTCTTATTATTCATTGAAAAATTATTTACTATTTCTCTACAAGCAGATTTCTTAAAAATAGTAGCGCAAAATGAAGGTAATCAAAACCTGCTACGAGGATAACACGAGTGGCAACCGCGGCTGGATAGTAAATTACAGGTTATAGTGAAAAGGAGAGGCCTTAGTTTGAAGCTAAAATCACTCATATTTAAACTTATTAACTACTAAAGCATCCAAGGTACCTCAGCATTGATCTAAGGAAATATCAAAATAGAAAAAAATGGGGCGCTCGAATACTATAAGAATGCCGAAACAAAAGTTGATTCGAAAGCATTATCCTAGCAGGTAAAAAAACAATGAAATCAGATGGCAAAGATATTTAGATATTTAGAAAAAAAGGGGAAGAGCCGCAGAGAAATTACTCAAATTTTCACACAATATGATATATGTTCAGTGAGAAGTTTGATAGAAGCCAACAGTTTTTTGGAGGGTTTGAATCAGCCCCGCCAAGGCATGTGAATACTAGAAGAAAACAAACTTTCTTCATGGGAGTCATGCATAAAGCGTTTCGAACTGTACAAGAAGAACAAAAAGAAGAGATCAGGATGAAGAAAATGTCATAAAAATCAGCAATTCCAAGAAGAACGGAAAAATCCAGCAAAATAAGCAAGCAAACATTGCCTTCCGTCAATCACATTCCCGTGATGCAGTAGAGCCGTAACGCTGATAAACGGCGCTACGCTAGGGTTGTTAAATATTCGTAAGGTTTAAGCGGCAAGTTAAGGGGTAAAAAAATTCAACCCGGCGTTGCACAACTGATGCCGTCTTTCTTCCTTTGGTGTGAAAGTCTTCACCTGTATTCACTTTCACCGTGCAGAAGCGACCGTGCCGTTACAGTGTGGGGTCTGAAGAATAGACAAGGTGATAAATACCGTGCTTTCTCTTAAATCTTTTCGTCTACACGGTCCGTGAGAAAAAAGCAGCACAACCTAGAGGATTTTTCTATTGATAAAATCAATTTAAATGAAGAAGTTCATACTGTAGCATTCTGAATGAGGGAATATGAAGTATTAAGGGCATAACAATTAAATATTAGCATGGATTCGACAGCAAATAAAAGTGCAGAGGTCGCTAGACCGTCGTTACATGACACTGTACAATTACAATAAAATGCTTCAATGTATTAATTTGTTTGATGCCATTCGTTTTAAGAAATTTGTTTCATTTATAGAATTTGTACCTATCTTGCTTTGGAAGCAACCCTGGTGATATTTACTAGTAACGTATCCCATTTGTCAACGCATTATCTCCTGCTTTGCTATAATGCATTGCAATTTCAAATTTATTGTAAATTCGAAGCAGGTTCATTATGCTAAAGAAAGAATGGCCTGCTTTATTTGGAACAAAAAATTAGAACATAAAAAGCAAAACTTTTGAAAGATCAGCAAAAAACAGCAAATTTGTGAACATTGCAGACTATTTACTGATTGCATATCCCTCCAATAAGTTAAAAAAGCACGGCTGTACAATATTATTTGCTCAACTTTGCTGCAGAAAAAACTTCTCTTGTTCTATGCACCAATTTTTACTTGGTTGCTACATGTAACATAGTGAAAGGCAGCTCTCTACAGGTAGTCCTAAGCATCATCAATGAAAGTTATGTATTGGCAATCTTTGCTTGACCATTTATCTGATATACGTATCTACTTTCCATTTCAATTTTTACGGCGCGCTATCTTCTATAAAACGAATTTTTCTTCATATTACTTGCTATGAGCTCCGCTTGCAAATTGTTTTATTCGAATACAACCCAAAAAAGTCATTTTATTTCATTTTACTGTGGTTACGTGTGATAAATAAATAGCCGGTTTTATGATTGAGATAAAAAGCTCTATTATTTTATTTTAAAAGTTTGACAACTTTGCAATGATAACTGCACCGAATTCTTTTCAGCAAAACTTTATGTCTATTAGCAGGAAATGTCTTTCAGCTTGCATCTATTTTCTCTATCTTTATAAAAATGTTTTGTTAGATGGCAACAGCAGTTGCAAGTTATTTGAACTTATTCTCTAAACATTTTGAATCAATCAAACAATTAGATTACGATAAATTCCTCAGGTAGAGTATGACAGCCTTATACGCAGATTAATCGATGTGGCCTCTTTGGTCATGCACAAACATCTTTTCGAAAAAAAAGAATTAAAATTCTGCTCAATATTTTCCTTACTTTTGCTCATATATTGATGATAACCCAACGTAGGTAATTTTTGCGGTGTACTTATCCAGTCTTAACGATTGAATAATAACAATCCAACTATACTTAAATCATTGAGCGAACATGAGAGGAAAAGCGACGAAAGCATTAATTTACTAGACAGAACCAGCTTAAAGAGATTCCACATCGTCAACTCTCCACGATACTTCTTTTCTGTCAAAAGGGAATACACGTATAGCAATAGACAGCTTGTGAAAATAAAAATCGCAAGGAAATACAAGAAAATCCTATGGCTAGAATCAAAAGTTGGTTCATCTGTTGAATAGATAATCTACCCAAGTAGATGTGACAAACCGCGATTATCCAGTGAAGCAAACCAGTAGGAGTATCTCTGGCGGTGCATCTTGCTATCATATTATTTACTCTTTTCTTTATAGAAAAAATTTGATTATATTCTACATACTAAGACATCTCTTGGCAAATTAATATGCCCACTAATGCATCAATCGTAGCAAAGAGACGCAAAAAAAAGGTAAAAACATAAACCTTTTCAGTTATGAAAATGACAAATCGATTATCAATTATGTGAACGGATTTAAAAGTCGAAAGTAAAATTAAAAAATAAATTTATTGATAACACGAAAATTCGGGCAAATACATAATAAAAATACCAAAGAACGTAGAGAACGTACGTTCCACCATTCCACCTTGGATGGACTAATTGAGGCATCAAATGTAAGAGAAACACGTGGTTTCTCGTTGTGGTATCCAACGGAGTATACAAAAGAATTGATATACAGCCCCGGGTATAGAATGAGTTCCTTCTTTTCTTTCCATTCTGGTTCCTTTTAAAAAAATATAGCCAGAAAATATACATTGATCACTTTAATGTTTCAAGAAAAAATTCATTAATTTTCAAGCATTCATCCTAGTATGATAGTAATAAACCGATGTAAAGATGCGAGCAAAACTATTGGAACGCCTTCATAGAATAAACACAGCTCCCCACACAATTATTTTTTCTACCTGCAAAGCGATACCAATATTCTTAGGAAGCATGAGACGACGAAGGAAAGCATCAACGGGTTTACGGATGCAAGTGGACAAATTCTTGTAAAAAATGTTGCAATCGACAAATATGCCAAAGTGGTGTATACTTTTGATACGCCCCTAAAAACACCAAAAAGAATGACAACTTTTAATTTGATACATTGGTTTAGAAGATGAGCCTATTATTCATCTCATGCTATGTATTCCATCTACTGATAGGGTAAGCGAGATAGCTTGTTGCAGCTCAAGCCCTATGTTACCCATGAGAATCTGATTAGGGGAGAATTAGAGCATTTTCAGTAAAGATTGCATAAACATATTCTTACAAAAAACTGGAAAAAGGTTTTAGAAGCCTCTTCAAGGAAATCAAACTAAATAAACCACAGGTAACTCCCATTTCATAGCTCTCTCTCTTTCCTAGTATTCGCCTATAATTTCTTAATAGGTAACCTGGATCTTCATGCCACATTTTAGATCTTCAAAGTGCTGCACGATCGTATTTCTGGCTTCGTCTTCGTTTAGCACAATTAATTTTGGCTGAAAAAAGTATTTGTAGAAATCAACAAAACTTTCATTCAGCAAGACTAAAAACTTCCACTCGCTACTATATTTTTTCATGATTTAGTCAAATTTATTTACCCTGTGTTTTTGTAAGCAAGCTCTATATTAAATATTACAAAAACACATAGTTTCACTCCCTCTAAGCAAAAGCGTTCCCTTTTTAAGAAGAGTTTTCCCCTCATACGTACAGTCACAAAATTCCTTTCTTTAGGGTGTTTCCGGAATCCGGTTCTGTAAAATTCTTCATATTCAGCTGGAGTTGCATGAAATGCCTGTAAATAAAGTTTTGCATGTATTTCAAATAAGAAGACAGGTTAATTCAAAAGGTTCAATAGAAATGCGTTAAAAACCATATTCATTCGTTTCCTAGCATAGAAACAATTTGCCCTTATCCAAAACGGCAACTGTTCGTCTCCCTTGTTAATTCCTTAGCTATTCTCCCTCCCTCTAACGATTGTAAGAAAGAATAAGGATCTGCTTCCCATCTAACACGACGTATCGACACTTCATGGAGCAGTGGCTCTCTAAAACACAACTCTATTGGCTAGAGATGAAGTTTTCACGTAAGAAACTAACGAAAAAAAGTATATATCAAGTCCAATCAATGCCTCAATTCTACCTGTATAAAACGGTCTAGGAGATACAATGTTGGGAGGTAATTTTTCGCTTTGACACATTCGCTGTTTGTGGGAAAGCGGAGATAAGCATCCCCAGTGAAATCTCCCTGCACATGGAGGGTATAGTTAGCGTAATATCCCACCGCATCAACTAGTGTTTGAGCTGAAACGATAGCTTCACGATTAAATTGAAATGTTTGTAAGTTACAAAATAAGAAATGATATTATACCCGTTTGTATAGTCAAATTCTACCCTCATACACAAATCACTTTTTCATTATAAAAAAGGGAGATGAACTACTAGCGCGATACGTGCTTCCTATTATAAAATACTTGAAAATTCTTAAGTATACAGGATATCATAAAGATATACAATGGGCCTATTTTGTAAAAAATTGAAAGTTATAAATAAAAAAAGTATACATTCGAGGTTTGATGCATCAATTCCTCAAAGTATTCTAGTGACTTTGTTATCAACTTTACGTGCTTCACGACAGGCAAAGAAGCATATACACATTTTTCTCACGTATTCATCATAGAGTAGAATAACACCATTCGAAACAATTTCCAGCGGACGAATCCATTTTCTCAACATCTCAGTGGTAGTTTCCCATGGGAGTCCCTTCAAAAGTAGCTACGCAAAAAACAAATAGTTACAATGAGACATTTCCTGGCTTGTTCTATCCTATTGATATGCGAAAAATTGACCCAAATTCTCAATAAATAGAGGGTAGGTGGGCTGCCTAGTAGATCACATCATTAGAAAATAAAAGGGATAAAAAAACACACGTACAAATAATAGAACCAAGAACCTGTTTTTCTATAAATTTTTCCCCCTGACGTTTTTAGTTACCAAAGGGAGAATTAGCACTGGGTTGTAATATCCCTACATTTGTAACTCTATTTTAAAAAGTAAAAAAACAAATTAAATCCTCTACGTAACTACAGACTTATTTGAACGAACCAATGAATCATAGCAGGATTCCCAAGGTTGAGGAGGTGCCGGTATTAATGCAATATTCGCTATAAAAAAGATTTTCCACGCAGCAGAACATTGTAAAACGCCGTAGAATGCATGCTTTTAGACACGCATAACTTGAAAATTTTCATACACCATAACAAAGCAAGAAATGATGAGCAAACAAAATTTTAAAACAGAAGGAGGACTCTATTAGAGAAAATTGTTTTTCATCGACTAACTTTCATGTTGGTGCTGTCGATGCAGGCACTCTGGATGCCCTACTTTTTTTGGTAGTCGCTGCCTGCAAAGTAGGGGATGAATTTCTTAAAGTATCAAAAAACGCAACGCCACTTTGAGTAATATTTTCTATTATGCAATCATTCAATTCTAGCCAAGCCAGCATGAGTTAACTTATAAAAGAAAAGATACATAGTGTCATTTGTTCCCTGTAGCGTAGATCGAGCATAAAAGATAATTAAATGCAGCAATCTCTATCGTGCTGATTATCGTTCATAATGTGAATACATCGAAAATATGTCTGTCTACGCATAATAGAGCCTTGGAGGATTTGAAAGAGCCCATATAGCGAACTATCACTATGAGTTAACGCATGTTCCAAAAACATGTTTTTCCCAAAAATGTATGTTCAAAATGCATTATATTACCTCTTTTGCTTTGGTTGAGCTTGTATAGCTCCATCAAAAAGTCGATAAGCCTTTTTCAGTACAGGGGTAGCACTGTTAGAATGCCCAGCACTAAATACAGGATAAGCACTACCCTTCCTCTTATGAGGAGCAAAAAACTTGTTATCTTCTTCACCTTTTATATCATGCAAAGGAATTAATGGCTTTTTGGAAACAGTAACTTGTTTCAGTATCCCTGTTAACTCCCAAGTTAAGGCTGAAGAAAACCTTCGTAATGAAGTTATTTTTAAACCGATGGCATTGTTAGGAATAAGAAAGGCAACAGATGAGAATATGCCCGCTTTTGAACGGTAGGTATTATGTACACGCCTTTCTTTCTTGCTTTCGTCAACTCGTATGGATTTTGTCCGGTACAAGCAGAGACTGCGTTGGGAAAAAGTCCCACAAAGAGGAATGGATGTGCTAAGAGAGTATACAGGCACGAGTAGAGGCTCACGGATAATTAATGACAGTGCAATTATAGAATTAAGTGAGAGAATATAAAATAGAAGAAAGAAGTAAAACGTCAACGATAATACTCCCACGGCCATGAGCGCTCATAGCTGACTAACAGACAAAAAGCTGCCAACAGACATAGCTACTGCGCAAATTAGAAACTGAATGAGGTGGTACAGCTCTACACAAAAGCAAGAAATGGAATTAACTAATTTTGAACAAATGGCATTTTGGATTATGAGAAGTATCATTCAATGCTGAGTTAGGCCAGAGTCTTTTTTGTGCGTTTGAGCTTTCCTCAACAAAAATAGAAATTCAGCTCGACTCTGTGTGCGTGCATGTGGAGAATCCGACCTTTGCGGCTTCTCTCCGGCGTTTCTGCTTGCAAAAAAACATTTGGTAAAAGGTTGTCTTCAACAGAAATTGAAAACTCCAATTGAATGGATAATGAGGGAAGCAATACTCAAGCCTATTTATTCAAGAATAATGTTATATCATCGAGCACGCTAACTCGACACGGCAATGCTATAAACCTCTACACCGAAATCTCCACCCAATGCTAGCATAAAAACGAATGATTTAATAAAGGTGTTAAACTGGCGGAAGCTACGTAATGGAATACCATCGCACTTCACACTAGGCTGTCCAATGTTCGCTTCCACTCAGCACGTGCGGTCAAAGGATTGCGTTAAATACATGGATTTATTCCGAGTTTATAAATTATAACAAGATCTATATATTCTGAAATGCTCCAAATTTGTTTCTAAATCATGTTTAAGGTGCGAGATAAACCAAAATGAATAATCAAAGTGGCAAAGATGCTGTTAACTGTTGAAATGAAAAAGGTAAAATGAAAGGTAGGGTCATTAGTTTTGCTTCTGCTTTTTCTTGACATATTCGAAACGAGTGTTTCTTATCCTGGTACGAACTATGTATTTCCTATGTCTCGATGTAAGGCTTGCGGTACTGTGCATTGTTGAGTTGAATTACTGTAACTATTAGCAGCAGTCCAAACTGAAGATACACTATTCAAAATTGGCTGTTTACGCGATAGTGATACTGTAGCAGCGAGCTAACATTTACTCTCCTAACTTTTCCCCTTATTCTTCTTACCTAGCTTTTAACTATGATCGTCTTTTTTTACATATACCGCTATTTATCTCGACAAAGAAAAATCCGCAACGTACACATAGCCCCCCTACTGATGAGAATATCGCAGAGTACATATTAATTGATACATGATCTCGTGACGGGATAATCCGAAATTTCCTCCGATGCTCTTGCGTTTTGAGATACAATTAAATATTTCCTTAAGAAGAGAAAATAAAAATAAGGTTTGATTATATTATCTTGTTCGTTCTTGCAGGGTAGAAGAATGAATGCGGCATGCTTCTCCATTTTTTATTATGGAAATCCGCAGTTAATATAACTGTTAATGCAGACTATGCTTTATGATTACAATAAGGAATTATATAGAGGACGCCCCATTCTTGTTAAATGTGTAGATGCAATCCATCTAAACGTCCTACTGCATAAAAGAATATAGGAGTATAATCAGCCGGAGTCAATAAATATTGACTGGGAGAACGCGAATAATTCTAATAGTGACAATTTACAGATAAGGTTACGATTTGGTCCCAATTTTTCTTCTATCAACACTAATCCATGCTTGAGGATACTTCATTTCCTCAGCTGCTTTTCAATATTTAGTTGGAGTCATTGACAGAAAAACGTGCGGTTACTTTTCTGTACACCTTTGACAATATCATTGAATATTCAAATGAGAAATTCGATATACGGAAATTTTTTAAGGCTTTTTGCGAGCTGCTAGACAATCTGAATTTCAAATTTAAAACTATGATTGCACCATAAGCACGTCCAGGTTACAGCTTCATTTGCTGCGAAGGAGAAGTATTTTGTAATTATAAAAGATTGAAAAAAGGCATTCAATTGTGGAAAACGAAGTTCACAAAAAATAAAACTGATCATATTAAGAAATGGTAAATGTAAAATAAGGTGTATAGGGAAATAAATATTTTTAAATCTTTCAAAAAGTCGCTTGAATTGGTGGTATCTAAGACAATATGCCAACATGAGGCTTTAAAGAACTTAAGAACAGTTTTATTACAATTTTCAGTCGTTTTCAGAGATCATGCATTTTTTTAATTCTCGGTGAGACAATCAGATGATTGTAGTGAGTAAGTTCGTAGAAGTTTAATACCAGATTGTGATAATTACTGTTTTATGATTGAGATAATTGTAAGTTTGTTTGATACGCAATAACATTGAAAGGATATAAGCGGGAGTAGCTGAAGGATAACGATATCTGAAGCAGTAGTAAATTAAGAACAAAGTGGTTAGGATTGTATTTGAGTGCATGCTAATACAACCAACGCGCGAGTAACCCCGAATGAGGAATGATTAAAGTGAGGAAGGAGATTATTCTTAACACTTACTTCTTTTCACGTAAGGTTTTTACTTAGAGTTATCGGTTCTTTTTATGACTTACTATGTATAGGATATTCTTCTTAAGTAGTTTAGGTAAGAAGACTTATTAAAGATTAACTCACGCTTTAGAAATTTCTTTTATTAAACATTTTTATCTTCTTTGCCCATTCCGCTACGCATGCAATTATTCTAACATTTCAGTAGATTCGGCAATCAAATAAAAATCATCATTACACTAGAAAAGTAATTAATACGTTAGTACTCCAGGGAATATTTACGAACTCCACGAAATTACAAAATCATTTGCATGTTTGTACAGATGTAGTTTGAATCTTTCCCATTCTACATTTTCGGTGAATTGTGCATCATGCTGCTGTGTTGGCTCTTGCTTTGAAGATTTATCAGCCCATTATTATTAAGGGTTAATCATGTATTTCCTTTGCAAGAGCTATGCCTGTTTTGTTGTCACTTTAAAACCAATGATACTGCTGTATAAATCTAAATACACATTGCCGATTGCAATAATTGGAGAATCAGTGTGCTGACTTTGTTCCTGTGCAGGCAAGGTTCGTAAGCACAAAATAAATCTATCGCAGCATAAACTAGCAAATATTATCCAAACATTATTTTACAAATTTCACCATTTTGTCTAAATTCACTAGCACCAAATATACCCATATTCGAATAAAAAATTTTTATCAGGGCCAATTTCCATTTGAATATGTGTATAACAAACTTATGCCGAGAATTTTAGTAACATGTATTGCGTAAATAGGAGCAAGTTTATGCAGTCACTTAGATAAGACTTCGGCTTATATAAATTAATAATTAATATCAATTAATAGCTATTTGTTGCTACTTACGAGCTTGTTAGCTTATTGAATTCTAATGTAACAATGGCGGCGGCTAGGGTACAGATTACTTTCTTAATTGATAACATTTTTGTTAGTGCTCATTTCACAAATTGCGTTCCTCTTCAAAGCCGACTTGATATATAACTTATTTCATAGTAGCGTAACAATTAGCTCCCGCGACACTTAACAACATTAAATTAATTAGCATACATTCGATTAACGCACTTTGACATCTTGGTCATCAACACTACATTTATCGATTTTCCCAAATAGGTTAGATTAGGACGTAGGGATATCCAAGTTAAGTTATGCTTGCAATTTCTTTTCATGCTGCATAAACGTTAGTTAGAACCGTAGAAATTATTTTTCCCTTTCCTGTTCTATTTTCTAAACGTACACTTCTTCTTTTACGAATAAGAAATGGTAAATAAGTTTTCCTCTTAAGAAGGCTATTGTAACTCATTGAATCAAGAAGAAACGACATAATACTTACACAATCATATGGTTAAGAACAATTACTGCATGTCTTATATTTTTGCGTAAAATAGGAATATCAAATACTAACATTAAATAGAATTTGAGAAAGATAAGAAAATTAATTCTTTTTCAATCGATTTTTCGAGAGTGGAAGGGTAATTAATTGCTGCAGATTTGGCACCAGCAATATTTTTATTCTAATTCGAAATCCAATCAAAATCATATTGCATCTATTCCACAAAGCTTGCATGTAACAATCCTAATACATGGTAGTTAATATAAGGGATCGATCAATCCTACAACCCAAACTAGTAGTACCTTTGTTATATATGTACGTGCTGAGTGAATCTTATATCGACTTATATCTGAATGCATGCGAATATAATCAACATTCGATTTGCGCCAATTATTTTCCCTAGCACTTTCGACAAAATTGTTAGAAGTAGGATGAGTCTTAGATGTGGGGGGGAAATAATACAGACGAACGGTTATGACGTGGGATATATTTTTCTTAATATATAGGCAGTTCTTTTCTTTGTTCTTTCTCTTATTTTTGTATTTTTCGTTTATGTATTATTAGAATTTTCTTGTTCATAGGCATGAGAGGTATTTTTCGTTTAGATAATGTAGCGAACTTAATCTACGTAGTAGTTAACAATTTGCCCTTTCGAATAGTCAATTAAAACAACCTTGCACTTAAATGTATTTAGCTCATCTGCATTAATTAGACGTCATTCTATAGTCCAGTCCCACAAGTGAAGGGGGGGAGTTATAAGAGTTCACTGTTTAGAGAGCGTAACTAGGATTTCACCATAAAAGTCGTCATTCTCCTCATCTCGACTAATTTAGTATATTAAATTACAAGAACTAAGTAACTATTGCCTACTCCATCTACAACACCCTATACTCTACTTCTATTTCGGCCGGGATCTTATTTGATCGGCCAAATGAGCAATAGCTCGTTTACACTTTATGTTCCGGTTGCATTTTGATATAAATATGTCCTACTATAGTATTAGAATATACACAAAGCCAGAATGAACAATTGAACTAAGTAGTTTTAGCATTAAAAACACAAATTGGAGAACCCAGCAACACAAGCATATATCTCTACCTGGTGTGGTAAAGTGTGTTTTGCTGATATTAATAAATGAGTTGTAGGTGAAATTGATTTATTGTGTGGTGGATGAAAAGTAAATTTAGGTGCAGCAGAAAAACTTAATTCTAATAAAGAGTTCCTTTCATGAGAAAGTTAATTTACTACTAACTACCGTGAAACATACATGTTCAAGAACATACACCAATTGTAACAAGCGGAATTGTAGTGTAAGTGGATAGTAAATAAGTAATGTTTTAATTATGTTAATTAGAGTTTAGATTAAGTAATTAATGCTAGGTTAAGTAATTAATGTTTAGATTAAGTAATTAATATTTAGGTTAAGTAATTATACCGTGAGTAAGTAGTGTAGGAATGAAGGTGAGTTAATGAAATGATATA